>LOEQ01004028.1:43363-56466 GCA_001685075.1 Bramus lutescens
CATTTCCTTAAGTGTCTTTCAGCCATTTTAGATTCCTCTGTTGAGAGTTCTCTGTTTAGGTCTGTACCTCATTTTTTTATTTGATTATTTGTTGTATTGATGATCAATTTCCTGAGTTTTTTGTATATTTTGGAAATCAGTTCTCTCTCTGATGTGGGGTTGGTAAGATCTTTTCCCATTTTGTAGGCTGCTGTTTTGTCTAATAAAGCATAGAAAACCAGGCTACAGTTCACAATCACAGAGAACCCAGACAACAATGAGGATGCTAAGAGAGACATACATGGATCTAATCTACATGGGAAGGAGAAAAAGACAAGATCTCCTGAGTAAATTGAGAGCATGGGGACCATGGGAGAGGGTTGAAGGGGGGGGAAGGGAGGGGAGCAGAGAAAAATGTAGAGCTCAATAAATATCAATAAAAAAGAGGAGAGAAGCACTTTTGAGCCCCAATATAGAACCTTCCGCCTGCACCTGTCATGAAGATGATCATGCTAATGGAAGCTTCTGAGAAGGCTACTTCGCACACATTGTTTTGTTCTGCTGTTTGACTCAAATCACACTCATGACTGGGGAAGCGAGGGGGAAGAGTGTGAGGTGTTGACCAGAGGAGAGAATAAATCCAAGTTTTGCTGGTATATCCCTAAACTAGTCACTTGTATAACTTCAGAATCCCAATATTGCCAAGGCACCAGGGAATTCTCAGCACAATTCAATAACCGTTCCCCAATTTGGAGAAAGTACAGTGCTTGCAAACATTTGATGGGAGAAAGGTTGACAGAGCTACCCACTGGTAGGGCTTGGAGGGCGATCCCACGGGATAGCAGACAACATTTGTATTTGAGGTGGCAGCAGAGGATATCTTTAATGAATCGCAGAAGACTTTAAGAGCTAGTCCATCTGACAGGACCTGCCTCTGCCAGACTCTGCCTACACGAACCAGAGGAGGGCTTGAGAGGCCTGCAAGAGGCCAGTCAGCAGACAGCACTCTTCTCAGGGTGCTACCCCTACCTGAATGGGTCCACCTCAAGAGTAGGCCAGGTCCCAGAAATGTTTGGAAATAGCACAGAGAAAAGCAGTGGAGGATAAATACCCTAGCTCCTGTTCTCCCCAGTAGCTCCTATTTGAAGTGCTTTCTGCATGATTGCGAGAAGGAACCCAGGGGTTCAAGTACAGGTTGCCTGGGGCAGTATCCACATATGCACCCAGACTTGGTCTACCTGCTCTCAATTCTCCATTCCTTGTTTCTTCAGACCACTCTTTATATAAACTTAAATCCTTATTTAGAGAGGAATCTTGGGGAACCAAACCCAAGATATCTTTCTTATTTATTTGTTTATTGCATTCAAGTCTAATAGATTCTTCACATTCTAATTTTATCATTTTTCATATCAACCACCATTCATAGGAGGTGAGGTGCTCAGATGCACATTGATCTTAAACTCTAGATCCTCTCTACTTCTAGCTCTCCCTGCATCCTCAAGAGCTCCTAACTGGATCAGTGCACACAGCATTTCAGACAGACAGACAGCTTTCTTTGCTTAACTATATCCATCCAGAGGATTCCTAGGCTCCATCGTTTTTGATCACTACTGCGATCCTAGAGCCAATTATATTTTCTGACCGTTGTTATTCAATGAAAATTCTGTTGTCTTACCTACTAAAGCCTGTTCTTCACACAGAGGAGAGACCATCTTGCTGCAAATTCAATCCCAAGTAATCAGAAAGCATCAGAACTTTTCATATGATACATATTTGTATATTTCATGTGATACAAATTTGTACATATTGTATAGATTAAGCGCACTGCCTAGCATCTGTGTTGAAATGGGCCAGGTTTGTGCTGTGTTATAAGGTATTAATTAAACATAATTGGCTACTGAGCATGTGACTTATAGTGGGCCAAACTGAGATATGCTGTAAGGATAACATGCACACCTGAATTTGAAGATCCAATAACAAAACAACAAAGAACTGTCTCATTATTCACTTTTAATAGCTTGGATATGTTGAGCTAATTAAAATGCATTATTAAAATTATTAGAATATTTTAAGCTATGCATTAGGTCACATTATGTTACTGTTGGACAGCGCTGGCCTAGGAAATGTTCTAACCATCTCTGTTTGGGGTCACTCTTCCCTGGCTGATTGTGATGGGTAGCCATGGTCTTAGTTGACTCCTGAACATTGGAGGGTTGGTCTGTGCTGAAACTGGATTTAGAAAGCTCAGCACTGCCCGCTGCCTAAGGCTAGGGGAAAGTGACAAATAATGAGGAAGAATCATTGCCACCGTAGTCAGTAGCTACCTGCCCCTCTCACGCACGTCCTTCTTGGACCCCAGGGATGAGGCAAAATAGTGAAGATGACATTAGTAACACGTCACTAGAATCCAAAGCCTGTGTTTGTATTGGAATATCTCTGCTTTTATTTGACTCAATGGAGTAAATTGAGAATTTAGAGTCTGGAGATGGGGTTAGAGATGTAGCTCAGTTAGTGGAGTACTTCCTGGCATGCCCAAAGCTATGGGTTTGATCCCTAACACTGTATAAACTGGGTTTGGTACACGCCTGCAACCCTGTGCCTCAGGAAGTGGGGGGGGGGAGATAAGAAGTTCAAGGTCATCCTCAGCTATGAACCAGCCTTTAAGATGAATTCCTGAAATGATCCCAGTTCAAGGAGCTACAAAAAGTTAACTCCTGTGGGATTGCCTAGCCCAGAGGGCATCTGTGGCTGATGAACTGCTCTCCTTCCTATGGTTGACTCTCAACAGAAAGTCTGGAAAGAATAAAGATCAGAATATATGCTATTATTTAATGAGCTTTAAAAAATGTCAATATGACATATTGGTTAATATGATAATTCTCCCTATGGGTTTGTTTGTTTTTATGGCTATGCACGCATTTTCATTCTTGGGAACCCCAAGGAACAAAATGTTATTGGCATCCTCGCCAGAAACAGAGAACAGCTGCATCTGTTTGGGACATTTCCCAAGCTGCTCCTTCCTCCATGTGTGAAGGAAAGATGATGTTTAGTTTGTCAGTCCAACATGGATGGGGGAGAGTGGATTCCCACCATTCTCTTTCACATCCTCCCACACAGTGCTGGGGATGCTACATGGGTATTGAAGGGTATCTTGTAACCCATGGCAATAACCTTCAGCAAAGCTAGCACTGTTTACATGGCCTTTTTTCCTACTTTACATAGAGGTGACCAGACCATGGAACCACAGTGGGAGAAAGTTCTGGAATGTCACTGCTTCTAACAGAATAGTCTCATTTTGATGACTGCTATCTTACATGGAAAAATCAGATTGTTTCTGCAGGGAATGTCTTGAGATGGGTACCCATTCAAATCTTGGGGGAGATATTGAACTTACTTCTGATATCCTGATTCAAGCAAATTAAAATGCGGTTCTTTGTGTCTGATACTCTAAAAAAGCTCTCACGGCTTTTGTATTGTTCTAAAATAAAGACTAGAAGCCCCCTCTCTATTTCTCATCCAGAAAGTTGGTGAGAATACAGGCTTCAAACTCACTGTCATGGGATTTTTTTAATTCTGGCCCATTTATTCACTAACTGAGGCCTTGCATGAACTATTGAAAACGACAACTTCCTTGCTTGCAAAAGTGGAGAAAATAACACTTATCTCAGTGCATTTGAGGGGAAATTAAGTGTCCAGACTTAATTCTGTTTGCTTGACCTTACTGTAAGCTCTTTGAGGTTAGGGACCAGCTGGTAACCCAAATTACATGGAACTAAATGTCAGGAACAGTTTTAGATGTAGCAAGTGCAACACCATCCTATCTCACAAGCCACGTGAAGCAACTGCATATGGAATTTCATGGAATGAAGGAGATAAGACATAGATAAGTTGATTGGCCTTATACGCCCAGTATCTCATGGCCTGTGGCAATTTTGAGCTCAGGTTTTTCGAACTCCTGATCTTCATCTTAACTGAAGCATGGGTGTCTCCTTAGAGAGCAAAATGCTATCTACCTACCAGCTACCATGATGGCTACCACAATGAAGTTAGTCAATAAATGTTCAATGAATAGATACATTAGAAAATGTATGACTGAGTAAAGAAAATACTTGTGTTGAACAATCAGTTGAGGTTAGGTTTTTTTTTCACATCTGTCCACTGAACTATCAAATCATGAGGGGTTATTGTCAACAAAGGCAACACAGTAAGCAAAATTAAAGTGTGCTTGTCAACTTTGCCATAGTAAAAGAAGAAACTGCCCTAAGTCAATCTAGTTTTCCAAATTAATGGCAGGATATGATTTTTTTGCTTTGAGCCAATAAAGAAACATGTTCATCTTTATAATGGAAGTCAGAGATGAAGCAGCATTCTGAGTCACCATGTGGCAGAACCCATCCTCCTTCATCTTTCTCTATGTATTACTTTGTCCACGAGCTCAGATAATCCTATTGGTAAAAAGGCTTTGGTAATTTCTGTCTTTGTATCAATATTCTTGCTTGCTTTGATAGCTACAGGTCAGTGAAACAAAGATCAGTTTGAGCCAGTTTCAGACTGTTGCTGATCTTCCAAACTACTTTTTGGATACTGGCTGTTAGGAGTTTTATGTATTTCCTGCACATATTCTGAACACAGCTGTTGTAAAGTTCGGAGGGCTTATTTTAACACATCAGAGCAGCTTCAAGTCATTGGGAATGCATTTGTGGAGTCAGCAAGTCTGAGTCCCAGACTTTAGCTATTCACTTAGCAGCTGGGAAGCTTTGTGTGCAAACATCTCAGATGAAGCGCTCATGCCCTGAAGGTTTGAGACACTGGGCTTTCAGGTCTCAGAGATTCGGGATAAACACAATGCATTGTTTTTAGTTCATAAAGAAAAATGTTCATTAATGCCAGGCACTGCACTACAAGCAAAATTAATAGTACTTAAGGTTCTTGATAGTCTTTGGAGAGACTAAGTAAGATTATTTAAAGTATAATTTAGTGTTGAATGTGCTTTGTGTGTGATTCTGTATGTGCGTCCATGAATATGAGGGTACACTTGGCCCATGCATGTACATGTGGAGGTCAGAGGTTGATGTTGTGTCCTTTATTGCTCTCTATTGTTAGTCCTTTGTTGTCCTTATTGTTTGATACTGGTTCTCTAACTGAACCTGGAGATCACTGTTTATGCGAGCCTTGCTGGCCAGAAGTTTCCGGGATATGCATCTTTGCTCTCTAACACTGGGGTTACAGATGTGCATGCCACACTCGGCTTTTATAAGGATGTTGGGATCTGAACTCAACAAGTACTTTACCCACTGAGTCATTATCCACTGAGTCCCAGCAGACTCTAGCATGCAATGCTTTTAGTCAAAAGATTATGTTTCTGCTTTTTCCTTGCAGAATTAGAGGATGGTGATGTTAAGGGAACTTTTAGAACCATTTTGTCAATGGGATGGATTGAGCTTATGGGTGAATTAACATCGAGGGAAGGATACAGATAAAGGAATCCCACACCAAAGTCAGCAGACTCTGAGTCTTGCCTCATCTCTGACTTCAGTTATAAAAGTGAACAAGGGGCTGGAGAGATGGCTCAAAGGTTAAGAGAACTGGCTGCTCTTCCAGAGGTTCTGAGTTCAGTTCCCAGCAACCACATAGTGGCTCACAACCATTTGTAATGAGACCTAATGCCCTCTTCTGGCATGCAGACATATGTATAGACAGAATGCTGTATTCAAAATAAATAAATAAATCCTTTAAAAAAATAAATAAAAGTGAATGAATTTCTTTATTGCTAAAGCTGATTGGATCCCAGCCTCCTGTTTATTTTAGATATCGAACTCTCTAGCGGACACAGGATTTGGTTACAGGAGTGGGATGATATTAAATAACAAACATCAATATGTAGACTTGTCAGAACAGAAGTGACCATTGTGATTCAGACTGTAAACCCACAAGGTGCATCATGGAAAATGATACAAGAGATTCAGGACTTTGGATTATGAGGAAATCCTAAAATGGAGATATAACTTCAAAATGGTGTAGCCACCTAAAAGCAAAGCAGCAAGAATGTATGGCTTTACTTACGGAGCCCCTTCCTTGGCATGGACTGCACGCCAAAAGGAGTGCATTCCAGAAGTCAGCAAAGACCGAATCCTCCTTTCCAATATAAAGTTTGAGCAAGTAAAGTCAGAAACTAAAGTTTGGGCAGAAAACAAGCCTAACTCCTCCAGCCACTCCCTTATATTTCCCACTAAGCAGTCTCCATATGCTGAAGCAGATGAGGCAGCTCTGAGTAACAATCACATGGAGACTTTTGAGAGTGACCATATGACAGAGCCTGTTGTGAGACAGCAGAAAATCTTGGCATACCATTCACTACCAGGATAGACTTCCCTGTTCTAACAGTCTCCTTTTCTCAATCATTTCAACTATTACCCAGTACCTGGTAGGGATGTCTAGTCACTTGCTTTAATACCCAATATGTCCCCTTGGTGGCTAATGATCAGAGAGGCTCTGTGTCTGTGGTTGCTATCCTGGAAGTGTGACTAGTCACCAGTGATGAGCAAGTCTATAATGGACCTATATTGCTAGATGTCTCAGGGTTTGTATTGCTGTGAAGAGACACACGACCATAGCAACTCTTATAATGGAAACCATCTAACTGGGGCTGGCTTACAGTTTCAAAGGTTTAGTTCATCATCATCATGGCAGGCGACATGCAGACAGACATTGTGCTGGACACGGAGCTAAGAGTTCTACATCTTGATCCACAGGCAGCAGAAGGAGTCTGTGTCACATTGGGCATAGCTTGAGCATAGGAGATCTCAAAGCCCACCCCCACAGTGACTCACTTCCTCCAACAAGGCTACACCTATTCCAACAAAGCCACACCTCCTAATAGTGTCACTCACTCTGGGGTCAACTTCCTGTCAAGCCACCACACTAGAGAAATTAGTCTGACACAACCAGCCTGTGAGTAGCAAGCCCTAAGAAACCTCAGATTCTTTCAAGTCATACTCAAAGAAAAGTGGATGCTCAAACTCAGCAGTCAGGTTAGAAGACAATCCCACAAATGCTTATAGAGGTCAATGGACAAAGAAACACGAAGCTTCCAGTTTGACTGCCAAAAAATACCCCTGCACTGCCAGATCCTTGTGAGACCATGATGCTGGGGTTTGAGAGTCACCAGGGCTGACATTTCCAAGTCAGTTTGAAGGTTCACCCTGACTAGGCTGCTTTAAGTCCATGCACAAGCCACAACTCATTCCAGGGGAACTGTGTCTTGTAGATTCAGGTGTGTGTGCGTGTGCCCATGCGTGTGCATATACGTGCACATGCATGAGCAGGCACACCACTGTGTACTTGTATGTGCATATGTGTATTTTCCTAATTTTTCTTGTATTATTGGAATTCTTTTTACTGAAGTCAGTCTTGTTCCTTTTCCTATTATACGTTGAATATGTTGGTGATTGGTTAAATTGCTTCAGCCATTGCTTGCTCAATCACAAAAAGCTATACAGAAACTGAATCCAAAAGTAGTTACTATATGATGCTTTAGTTGTCTATTTGATGGGCATACCATGAGCATTATTTACTCAGGCAAGAATAATTTTGAAAATGTGTTCATGAAATATAAATATTTTTAACTTTTATAAACAAATTCAAGAATATGTAGGATTAAATCAATGTGGTAATGGGAAATGAGAGCCAGGTTTCTCACAAATAGAGAAAGTTACAAATAAGAAAAAAGTAAGCTACAATGAACTCTGGTGTTGGGTTAATACTGGAGATAGAAACATAAATACATGGTTTCTGTATTTATAAACTTATAGACACACATAGAAATACAGAGATGAGTAAATACAGATTCATCTCTGTGTCATCACAAACATATTCCCTGGCTCTTTCTGTACAGAGTCCAGGACTAGTGATATCCATTACTAATGAACATAATGACTGTCCAGATCTTGGTACTTGAATTCATTCTTCAATAAAAGCTGTCAACGTTCTTTGGGAAAATGCCTGATTTTAGGCCTGAGAGGTAAAATACAGCCTAACATGGAATGTTGCGGATGCCCAAAACAAAAGTACTTAAAACAAAAACAAAGACAAACACACACACAGAGGGAGGGAGAGAGGGAGAGAGAGAGAGCAATGGGGATATGTGAAGAGATGCAGTCATATACTTGATGGAACTCAGAACTCAGAAGAGTTCCATCTGGGACACATTAAGCCACAAAATAAATATTGGTAATAATGTATCGGTACCTGCAGAGTTAAGTAAAAATCCGTGAGACTATACTGAAACAGGATAAATACCCCTGCAAAGAAGAGAGCAATAAAGTGTAATCTAATCTTATAAGTGAACATATAAAAATCACTCTTTGGTAAACACCATTGTAAGTGTTTTTGGAAAGAATCACTATGAGTAACAAAATTAGTAGTCAAAAGAATAAAAAACAGTGTTGGAGCCTGGAGACATGGCTCAGTGGTTAAGAGTATTGGCTTCTCTTGCAGAGGACCCAGGTTCAACTCTCAGCACCCGCATTAAGGCTAACAGCCTTAATAACATTTGTAATTCCAGTTCTAGGAGATCTGATGCCTTCTGGCCTCTGCAAGCACTGTACACACATGGTGCATAGACACGCATGCAGGCAACACACCCACACATATAAAATAAAAATAGCTACATCTTAAAAAAAGAAACAGAATGCAAATATAGTATCAAAATACTTACCAACCAGTACAACATTAATATCAAAGGAAAACTAACATTATTATAATAGAGAAACTATTATAATAGAGACACTAGTGACCACCATTCCAAGAATAATACAATTTCACATGCTATGACATCTCCTTGGCTACAAGGCACTAGGATGGATAAGGCATCACCCCTCATTACTTGTCCCTAAAGTTTATAACTTGATTTTAAATCATAAGCCATCAGACAAACTCAGGCTAAGGGCCGTGCTACAAAATAACTGAGCAACACTCTTTAAAATGTCAAGGTCATGAATCACAATCAACAACTTAGAAGGCCAGTTTTCAGCACCTGGGTCTGGAACAAGGAAGGGCATCACAGGACAGAACAGTTGGTGTTATCTGTTTGGTTTATCAGTTTTGTTTGGTTGGTTTAGGTTTTGGGGCAATACTGAACATTGAACCTATGCCTTCAGGCATAAGGGCCCTACCAAATGATGATATTTAAATAAAGTATAGAGATTAGATATCTCTATATCAGAGAAAATGTAATAGGGGTGATGCTAGATGTTAAGATTTAGAGTCTTAATAAAGCACACACAGGCATTCCTACTATCCTTGGCATTTGTGTATGTGTGAAATAATCACAGGAGGAAACGTAAGATAAAAACTTCTCAGTCTTTAAAACAGCTCCATGATTACCCTCCTGAACGGCCCCTTCTCTGCAACTCTGTAGTTACATTTATATCTCTATTATAAAAGCTTCTCCTGTGACTCAGAGCTCATAAATCGTCAACCTATGAGCTAAGTAGCCTTGATTTTTTTAGGGGGATTGGCTGTCAAAAAGGTCCCTCTCCCCCACCAAATCTAATCTGCCACAGCTCCCCATTGTTCCTTACTGTCTCAAATGTAAGGCTGGCGTTACTCACTTAATCAGCAGACTGACCTCTCCCCAGAATTTTATTTTCTTCTTAAATAGTTTAAAAACTTCAGCCCCAAATCTCAAAAACTCGTGTGTGACAACTTCATATCTATTTCCATAGATAACTCAACTCCGTTCAAATGATCGCACTTGCTGATTCATGGGGTCTGAGTTAATGCTCACTTGACTTTTATTACATCATGAAAATAAATGCGATTTCATTTTTGACTCAGAAAGAGCCATTAGTCACCAAGTCCTAACATGATCTTTGAGGTTAATAGCAGTTTAGATCAATCACTAAATATATGAAAATGACATTCTGAGAGTTCCTGCACTTTTCTCATTTCTCAGAAATGTGATGGAGTCTTGCTTTAGGAATTGTATCATCTCTTCCAGTATTTCCCACTCTGTAATTTAATCATCTGGGGAGCATTTATGATACCTAGAGACCACTTCCAGAAATTCAGATTCCCCTCCCCCAAATTATTAAAGCGGTGTGTGTGCATGTGTACATGTGTTTACGCGAAGGCACCTGTATGAGAGTGTGCTTGCACACATGTGTAGGTCAGAAGTCAGCTTCCGGCATTGTCCCTCAGATGCTGTCTATCTTGTTTTATTGTTGCTTTGTTTTCGGGGGGAGGAGTGTGGTTTATTCATCTGTTTTTGGTTTCTTTGAACCCTCACTTCCATGTAGGATCAGGGACCCCAACCTAGATCCTGGGTAAGAGCAGCTAGTGCTTTTAATCCCCAAGGCCTTTTTCCAGACCCTCCTGCTATGGGATTTTCAGGGACACCTAATCTGAGAATCCTGGCTATTTCTTGGCTGTGCTGGACCTGACCGAATGCCCATTATTTACAAGGTACTTTAATTACTTGATGGAGTTCATGTCTACCACTAATGTACGGGGCTAATCATCACAAAACTCTTGGAGTAGTGTGTTCCTTCCGCAGAGTCCAGGGCCACACCTCATAGATCCCCGCTCAGTATTTCCACTAAGCACCCTGTTAATTTTGTTAGCAACCCACTAACAAAGAATGCCTGGCTCTTTCTTGTTGAGGGGTTTGTTCTGATGACTAGTCCTAACTCATTCTTTCATTCCCCCATTTTATCCCATGTCATCCCATAT
The DNA here is from genome assembly GCA_001685075.1 of Bramus lutescens. Classification (NCBI taxonomy): domain Eukaryota; kingdom Metazoa; phylum Chordata; class Mammalia; order Rodentia; family Cricetidae; genus Bramus; species Bramus lutescens. Next base: position 54,074 of record LOEQ01004028.1, read on the forward strand.
GCTTCTAAAGGTATCATCCATGCTTTGGTTTCCATCTTTAATTTTCCTACTGGACTTAAGTCATGGTATTTTCTTCTTCCTGGATCCCAACGATCATTGTCTCCCTCTACAAATTATTTAGCATGAGATACTGGCTCTCACACCTGGCAGCCCTCTTGCTAGACATTTCTCTACATCGCTGTCACCTCCCCTGGTGTCCTCTTTGAACCTTTAGTTAACTTTTGCTGCTGCAAACCGCACCTTAAGATGCAGTGACTTAATACATCAGAATGATTCTAGGGGATGGATAACTGGTGTTTTCTTCTATACTGGTTAGTGGGTTATTGGTTAGGTTGTTTTCTGTTTGTGTGGGACCACTGGGGCGTTTCTACAATAGCCCATTGTCTTCCAGTATGTTTTCCTGGGCTTGTTCCGATGGTAGTGGAAAGACTTCATGGAAGGAGATAGATAGAAAAAGCTCCAATGAATCATTTCCTTAAGTCTTTGCTTGCAACACACTTACCTCGTTCCACTAGCCAAAGTCAGTCACATGGTGACCAACTAAAGAATTATGGCTCAAACTTGTTTATTGCTTTATTTCAGAATCATTTACTCTAAGCTTCATTTTGATCCTTTTCACCTCTGACCTCCAAAGTTCTAGTTTCTGTCCTTGTCATTGCAATAAAACTCTTAACAGAAACAACCTGGAGAAGGAAGAAAGGAGGGATTGATTTCAGCTTGAGGGTTTAGATAGAGGTCATTCGGTCCATGTGCTTGGGCAGAGCACCGTTCTTCCCTTTCATTCCTCCCAGGCACAGCAGTTCACGGCACGGATGTGCTCGCTTCTTCCAGGGCTCCAGGGAGCTGCGTTTAACCAGAGCGTTGAGATCAGAGTCTAATTCTCTGGCTCGGCACCTATGGGTTCAGAGACCAGCGGACTGAAGAAAAGATGTAAATGTCCTTTGTGCAAACACAGTAGACCGATGAGTCGGGCATAGGAGAATGGCCGGAGAGATTTCTCTTGTAGAGGAGAACAATTCATAAAAACTCTGGAATCCTATAGGGTGCATAATACCTAAGTCCTTACTCTGAATCAGGAAAATAAACATTTTATTTACTTATTTATTTGCTTACTCTGAAAATGTCAAAGTATTTTAACTTTGGAGTTCATCAACTTTGGTGTGTGTTTTATAGTGTCCCATGAACTACCTGACTGCTTTTAATAGGAAGAAGTGAGAGGGAGTAGATGCAGTGGCCAGAGTTCTTCACCAGACAGGTCCATTTGTAACAGTACCATAGACTTCCCTGCTTCCCTGAAGTTTGCTAATCATTAAATTTTATGACTTTTTCTTCCTTTTGAGAACTCGTTTAAAAAAATTAGATCTCATCATTTTTATTTGCATCACTTTAATTTTTAAGCACCACAGCAACTTTCTCCTTTTAATTTACCAAAACTAATTTTTTTTAAAATAAGGTCAGTTCCATCCCTGAAGTGTAAAACTTTCATCAGCTCCAGCTACAAAGGCAAATGACAGTAATAATTAAATAAAGACCAAACAGTAAAAGGTTGTTTTCCCTGTTCTTTGTTTTGTGCTGTTTTACACACACACACAGAGGGAGAGAGAGAGCATGAGAGAGTGTGAGTGTGTGTGTGTCTGGGGATAGTCCAGAGCTTCTGAGGAATTCCGTGTTGTCAACAGCTCCCACTCCCTAACTCCTGAGCGCTGTCAGCCGACTGGAGGAGGATGATAAGCAACTTCCCTGAAAGGGCTTCCTTGGGAAGATGGATACCACTTGTGTTTATAGCCTGGTGGCTAAGTAGTTTTATTTCCAAGATAGAATTAGAGATATCTGTGTGTCATGTGGACGAGCAGCCTCTGCAGCAGCCACTCTGTGTTACATTAGGGCTGTGAGAAAACGCTGGTGCAGTTCAGTAGAGTTGAAGCCAAGCCTCGCAGAATGACAAAGAGGTAGGTGTGTGTTGCTAGGAAAATAGCATCAGCAGGAAGCTTGGTTTGCTCTGGTCCTGGATTTCTCCCCAGGTCTAACCTTCAGTTGTCCCTCGGAGTTTCTTCTTCTCCATCCTAGGCACTAAATGCTTTCAAAGTCCAGGTCACATTTCAACGCCTCTGAAACTTTTTGAGCAGAGCCCAACCAAACATACTTGTCAACCTTGACACTGAGAAGGGACTTGCTGCTAATCTTTCTCTGTTTTAAATTGGTCTAAAGAGATTTCAAATTATGCAAATCATCTACAGTGGCTTATTTTTCTCAATGGTCAGCTTTCTTTTCCAATCTAATTTATCATGTCATGTTACCTTAATTTAGGAATATATGATATCCACAGTTATCCTGTGTGGTAGTGTAATGGTTGTTCTGTCTCTTTAAGAGACAAGCCACGCCCACTCCCTCCC
>LOEQ01004028.1:56768-72848 GCA_001685075.1 Bramus lutescens
TCCCAGAGCCCGCTGTCTGCCACCACATGGCCCACTACCACCATTTGGGACCTATATAGCATTTCTGCTGCCTACTGCCACCAGGGATCTTGCAGCATTTTTTTAAAAAAAAATCTAACTGGTAGAATCTGGTGTTTAAAGGGTCAAAAAGAAATTATGTTCTTGTTTATACCATCAGCTTTCATGTTTTCTATTTAGTTAACAAAAAAGTGTGTCTTAGCATAAGAACATTTAATAAGATATATTTTTGTTTCGTTGTTTAGTTTTGATTTTCACTCAAAGATTATATGACTGCAAATTATTACATGTAGCTTGAAATCATGCCTCAGACCAGCGGTTCCCAACCTGTGGGTCACAACACCCACAGGGGTCCCACATCAGATATCCTGCACATCAGATATTTATATTACAGTTCATAACGATAGCAAAATTGCAGTTATGAAGTAGCAACAAAAGTAATTTTATGATTGGGGGGGTCGCCACAACATGAGGAACTGTATTGATGGGCGGCAGCTTTAGGAACGCTGAGAACCACTGCCTTAGAATAAAACCAAGCACACAGAGAGTTGGGAAATGAGGCACAGCAGTTAAGATGAAATAACAGGCTTCCTCTAAAGGGAATACTTGCTCATTCTCTCACAAATATGCAGTGTATATCAGGTGCCTACATTCTAGAATGCACAACATCATATACAAGAGTGGATACAGGAGTGAGTAACTCACTAGGATGTAACTTTTAAGACATTTTTAGCCTTGTCAGAAATAGGATCATAAACGGTAGCCCATAATCATTATTTACCCCTTAACTATTATGCAGGTGAGAGAAACTCCACTAGCAAAGGAAAAACTTGACCTGGGTTGATCAAACACAGGCAGGAGCCTAGGAGAAGCTCAATGCAGCCTTTGAACTTGCCCCAGAATTACTGTTCAATTCACAGTCTGTGAATTTGGGCAAAAGACACATTTCTCATTTGTAAGGGAGGATAACAACCCTGACATCATCATACTCCTTGCATGACTTGTAAGTCCATAGGAGTCATTAAAGGTTTTGTTAAGAATAACAGGCTGTAGTGTAGCTAATAGCTTTATTAAGTAGGCCATAAACTGCAGCTTGATAAAATTATAAATGAACACATTCTTTTATGGCTGCAGAATTACTGCAGATTGCTCATTCAAATGGGTCATATGGCTCCACTTCCAGAAAGTTTTTGGAACTTCTTTAATTGTCAGGCTGAGACTTGAAAAAGGAGAAAGCCCTGGATTTCTGAGCCATGGTAACCTCAGGGGATCCAGGTGCTTGGGCATTCTCGTTCCTGCTTGCCCGTGAAGGAGGTTGCTCAGCCTGGAGAAGCCGGTCAGGGAGATGGAAAGGAAGATGTTTGGAAGAGGGTTAGACTGTGAGGAGGCAGTCTTGTCTCTCTCAGGTACATCACCTAAGGTCAGTCTCTTTACACCTGCCTTTGTCATAGAGGTCAGTCCCTTCTCTCTTTCCTTGGTCACAAGGGAGAGCTGGCGCCTGAGAGGTCACCACCACCTTTTTTCTGTCCTTCCAAATTTGTTTCTTCTCTTGGCTCTGAGGATTCTAAAGTTGCTGGATTGAATGGGAAACGAGAATCGGTTCTGAAGGGGAACGCTGACAGGGCTTTTCTGTTTGAGCATGAGTTGTTCTCCTGTCCAGTCATCTAGCAACCTTCAATTCTCCACTTTCATCAGGACCACACCTCAGCAAGTCCTTTCCTTTGCCTGTGTCTATCGTTACAAAGACTTAATCTTCCGAGCTATGGGTCTAGCTTAACACCCCCACCAAAACAAACAAGCAAACAAAAGCCTATCAACGTTGAGTTTGGGATGCATTTCGGGTTGATTTCTGTAGAAATTGACAGATGCCTAAGTACAGCAACCTTTAGACACTAAAGGGAGAATAGTGACCCGATGCCAGAACTCTGACGGGAGAGGAGATGTTCGACAGAGAGACACTTATGTGCACCCACCTATTATTAGCTTTCAAACTATTGGAACAATGAATCTCACATAATTAAAATCTCTTCAGGAATACCATTCTGGGGGAAGGAGAGGTTTGAAGCCCCAGATCTTGTCTGAGAGAAGACTTGCTTTTCATACAGCCCTGAGAACTTACTGCATGGTTAAATTAACATGTGCGTATTGTCAGGGCTTCTATTGCTGCAGTGAAACACCATGACCAGAAAGCAAGTTGGAGAGGAAAGGGCTTATTTGCCTTATACTGCCACACTGCTGTTGATATCGAAGGGAGTCAAGACCTCAAATCGGTCAGGAATGTGAAGGCAGGATCAGATGTAGAGGCCATGGAGGGGTGCTGCTTACTGACTTGCTATCCATGGCTTGCTCAGCCTGCTTTCTTACAGAACCTATGACCACCAGCCCAGGGATGAAACCACCCACAACGGTGGTCAAAATTGATGCCCTCCCACATCAATCACTAATTATGAAAATGCCTTACATGTCTGCCTACAACTTTATCTTGTGGAAGCTTTTTTTTTTNAAAAAAAATGAGATTTCTTCCTCTCAAATGACTCCAGTTGTGTCAAATTGACATCAAACCATCCAACGCAATTGATGCCTTGTCGGTTTGACACACAAACACATCATTGTTAAACTACAGACTTTCCTTTCTCATTCATCCCCAAAATGAATATTAAAAATATTAAAAATACAAGTAACTAAAAATCCCACAGTCTTTACAAATTCAAACAAAAGTTCGGTCTCCTTTGAAATGCAAAGTCTTTTAAAATTCAAAAATCTATCAACTGTGGGCAGCTGTAAAATCAAAAATACTTTCCTACTTCAAGAGGGAAAAAACAGGGCATAATCATAATCAACAGCCAATGTCTGAGATTCACTCATGATCTTCTTAGCTCCTCTAAGGGGCTTGGGTCACTTGTCCAGCTCTGCCCTTTGCAGCACACAGCTTGTCTTCTAGGCTCCAGCTGGGTCCACTCCAGGGCTGCTGCTATTCCTGTTGGTCATCCCAAGGTGCTGGCTCCTCCAATGGTGGGATCTTCTACTGCAACCAGGCTGCACTTTCGCCAATAGCCTCTCATAGACACTCTTCACGGTGTGAAACCTCAACTTCTCTGCATGAACCCTTAAATCCTAAGCCTTCAGCTGCCAGGAAGGCTGCACCTACACTAATGGTCCCTGGCCTCCTTTAGTGCCAACCTCCTGCTGCTCCCCATGACTCCTTTACACATTCAAAACCAGTATTACCTGGGTGACTTGTACTACCAAGTACAGCTGCCAGCATAAAGTACAATCTTGACCATATCTGGAACTCTGTTAACTCTCAGGAAACATTTTCCAGAAGATTTCACCTCAGTGGCATTGGTCTCTTCTTAATTGCTGCTAATTTCTCGGCTCCAGCTGACCAGCGTCTAGTGTCCCAGCAAAGCATAGGTCCTCACTTCAGCAGCTCTGGCGTCTTGTTGATCACAGGTACCAGAACCACAGAATCTTAAATCAAAATAACAAATAGCTCCAATGGAGTCTTTAAACTTCCTTTTGAACTTCACAAGCCAGGAATCGATCTTCTGCATTGCTTTCAACATTCTTATCTTCCAGGCTCCTACAGAATGACTCCCCAAGCATGGAATACTCAGTGGCATTTTTTTTTTTGTACTAAGTTCCAAAGTCCTTCCACAATCCTCTCCAAAACAACATGGTCAGGTCTGTCACAGCCATACCCACAATCCTGTCTGTACCCTGGTACCAACTTATCTTAGTTATGGTTTCGATGGCTGCATCAGAACACCATAACTAAAAAGCAAGTTGGGGAGAAAAAGGTTTATTTGGCTTACACTTCCATATCACTGTTCATCATAGAAGGAAGTCAGGACAGGAACTCAAACATTGGCAGGAACCTGAAGGAGGAGCTGATGCAGAGGCTATAGAGGGGTGCTGCTTTCTGGCTTGCTCCCTATGGCTTGCTTAGCCTCCTTTTTATAGAGTCCAGGACCACCTCCCCAGGCATGGCACCACCCACAATGGGCTGGGCTCTCCCACACCAATGACCAATTAGGAAAATGTTTCACATGCATACAACCCTATTTTATGGAGGTGTTTTCTTGACATTCCCTCCTCTCAGATGACTCCAATTGACTCCAACTTTTTTAAGTTGACATAAAACTATCCAGCACACATATTTCTTGGTTTTTCATGTTCTCTTCTCTTTAAGATTATGACTTACTACAAGAAAGCCAGAAAAAAAAATCTAGAAATTTTTCTCTCCCCAGATTTGACCAAGCCATATATAAACCTCTCTTTTCCTCTGTCAATTTCCATTCCTACCTTCTTTGAAAAGACAGAGAAGCTATGTGGGTGACCAGTTTGTGGATCAGAGTGCCCTGTTATAAAGACTCTACAAGAGGGAAGAAAGAGGTCAGGCAGGATACTGGCGGTAGAACTGGGAGTATCTCCCCTACTTTCCTAACAAGAAGCAAGACCCCCAGAAACTGTCCACAAGCAGTGGGAATGGAGAAGAATCGCTGGGGTATGGAGGGTAATGGGCAGTTGGTGAGGGAGAAGAAAGGCTCTCTACTTGGGAGGTGTCTTTCTTTGGTGAAGATGAGTCATTTCTTAAATACCATTTCCATTATGCAAATGAGGGAAACTCTATAGGGCTAGGTCATATCTAATTTTGTTAAGCCATACCATTTTGCCATTTGGGTAAAAAGAGCTGCGCTTTTTCTTTCTTTCTTTTCTGTTTGGAGTTTACTTTCTGGACCAGGTTTGTACTGGGGCTCCAGTTCCTTTCTGGCTTTGCAATCATGGCCTTTTCCCCACACTCAGGACTGAAGTCCTCAATGAGAGGTGTGCTAGGAAGGCGAAGAGGAATGGGAGAGGAGAGAGAGGACAAGGAGACCTGGAGTATGGAGGAAGATCCTTCTAGCTAGCACACTGAAATGAGGGCTGTAGAATTTGGGCATGAAGACACGGTTAGTGGAGCACATCCCATCATGGGACTGATAAGGTGGTCCCTGGACAGTGCATTGCTGGGCTTAGCAAGTGTTATTAAGGAAGAGATGCAAGGATGTGCAACTTTCAAAAACACAAGTTCAAGTATTATTTCTGTGTGGTCCATCCCTGTGCTCATTCTGTGGAAAAACCTTGGGGATGTCATGCTTATTCTCATCTTTGTTCCCCCCCCCGCTGTGATGGCCCTGGCAACGCCTTCGAAAGGGAAAGTCAACCGGATGAAGACCGCTAAGATGCCAAATGAGTGTTTGAAATATTGATGCCTGTGTCTCGGGTACACATTTGGCATTGATTTCAAGGAGGAAAAGGTTAAAGATTATAGCTGCAAATGAAAGAAAGCTACATGAGAATATTTAATCAAACCCATGGAGAAGCAATTTTTGAGTTTTTGCCAAAAAGATGATCATGCATCATAAATCCATATTCGCTTTTTAATTGGGATGCAGTGTCTTGTTTGCACCAACTTTTCTGTAGATTCAGGGCCAAGAGCTTCTCTGACTTTTGCTGACAGTTGTCACAAAATGTGCTTGTCATTTGGCAATAAAAAATATTCATCCAGAATGTACCAATTTGTAGCACGAATAATAAAAACCCAAAGACAGATATTGGAGTCCAAACTGAAAATCAGAAAAACAAATCAGCCAACCACTAGAGACACCTTTTACCTTTAACCAAATCTTCAGACCAAAGGGGTGAGATCCTATGTCCATGAAGCCTCAGACTCCACACCCCACTGAGTTTCTTTCTTTATATTCCTCTCTCTGTCCAGCATTATGGCTCCTGTTTCCACCTCCATAGTTGTGGGATTAAAGGCTGGGATCACCTTTGTGTGAGCTCTGTTTCTCTTCTAGACAGATTCAGTCTTGTATAGTCCAGGGTGGCCTTGAACTCACAGAGATCTTTCTGCCTCTGTCTCCTGAATTATGGAATTAAATGTGAATGCCACCACTCCCTGGCCTGTGTGACTGACTAGTGTTGCTGCTTTGCCCTCTGATCTTCAGATAAGCTTTATTTATTAAAACACAAATAATATACCACTATACTTCCCCTTTTGTCTAAAATTAAAAAAGAAAACTATAACTAATGTAAGAAAAACTATATACAATAAGTACAATAACTATATGCAATATATACAACAACAATGTTTAGTCCATTTGCATTTGACAAATTCAGAGAAAATACTCCATATTTATCCTATCTTGACAAGTCCAAAATGTTGTACCTAATTCACTTTCTATTCTAATTTGCATTATCAAATTATATTTTAACATCTCTGGACCTTTTAGACCTTACACTTCTTTAGTGAGTTTCTTTTCTGAGTCTGGTAAACAAGGAAAACTCTATCTAGTCTTCAACTCCCTCAGAGACCCAAGAAAGAAATAATATTAACTGAGTACACAAGAAATACAAGCAAGAGACTTCCAAAAAATGTGAGAAGTAACAGGAACAGCTGGCTGCCTGGACAGTCACCCAAAGTTCCTCTGTAGTGTTGGGGCATCCATCTTTGACCTTACAGGCCTATCATATCTAACAGACTTTTCTATGAAGCAGAATATTCTAAAGGGCTGTCTCTCCTTGTCTTGACAATGTTTGACAGTCACTTTCTTTTTTGTCCTGGTTAGTACAGCCATACTGTCAACAGTTGAGGCAAGGGCATTTCTTGGTTTTTATTATTAATGCTACACCTATTAATTTCTTCTAAAAGGCTTTGTTCTTTATTAGTGTTAGTTGTTATTTTAAAATTTTGTGCTATAATTATTTCACCTAATTATATACTAATGCAAATTACAATGACGAATCAATCCAGAATATTTAGTGGCATTCAGAGTCTTATAAGTTGAATTTCCTCAGTTTTATATTAATAATAACCAATAAATAATCTAGATAAAATAAAATACATATTTTATTAAAATATTTTCTTTCTAGAATTGATATACTATCCTATAAATGATTATCAAGCATAGAAGTATATATCATTCTAATGTAAAGTTCTATGGGTAACATAGAATAGAAATGAGTTCAACAAGGGAAAAAAATGAAAATCTTTAATTTTAATTACATTTTTATTTTATTTTAATTATAATTATTTATTTTAAAAATAAAAAGTTTGTTCATGAGTTTTTTGAATAGATAATAGTGGCATTTCTGTACATTGACTTGGGTAAGTTTCAATTATATAAATTTCTAAAGTAATATGCTCCTTGATATAAAAATGTGTAAGGAGAATTACACAATTTTTCCAAAAATTCTAGGAGTCCCAGAACAGAGCCTTGTGTAGCACTCTGCCCTGGGGAGGAGACAGGAGTTTGGAAAGGGAAGGGTAAGAGAATGGGTACCCGTCCTTGCTGCGTTGTTGCCTGGGGGTGAGGTTGTCCCTTCTCTGGGCTGGACCTGCCTTGTCAGGGTGACTTGTCTGGCTTTCCAACAGACTGTGAAGTAGGCATCCCCATCCCCAAGAGCAAAAACTCGCTCACGCTGATGAGACAGTGGACGGCAAAGGTTTGTCATCAGCTCCCCTGTGTTCTGCAGTGTGTCCTACCAGAGAGCAGATGGTGGGCAAAAAAATTTTTTTAATTAAAAAAAAAGTTTGAATCAGAGAGATGATAGAAGTATAGAAATAGAATAACCAATCAGACATCAACCCCAGTGCTGAAATCTTGGTAAAGCTGTCATTGGGATAAAAGATGCAGTCTTACAAAACTGCAAGCTGGTCTGTGGAGGACACACAGGCCATCCTGTCACCCATCACTCTCCAGAGCCCTAGGAGACCCTGAGTGACGTCGTCGTCTAGCTTTTTCCTGAACCAAGTTCCCAGGCTCACGTGGGCCTTTCGATCCCCATTGGTGGAGACTGTTCCCCTCCACGACCTCAGCTGCACTCTGTTAGTGCTGCCTACTGAGCACAGCTCACCCTCCTTTCCTGCGGGTCCCCACGGTCTGGATCTTGGTACTGTGTGTTTGTCAGCAAAGTATTGGACAGGAGGTACAACGAGTTCTCTGGGACAAGCGAAAAACCTCACCTTCAGATATCAGTTCCCCAGCTATCCCAGGAGTCATTTTCAGTGGTACCGTTCTCACAGGGACAGGCTGTACCTCGAGTGTTGATGCCAGGACTGGCGTGGCCAGAAGAACGCAGGTGGGAGGATGTCCTGAGCAACCCCGTACCCCAGACAGACTGCTGGCGATCAACAGGGCACCCGGTAATGAAAGGACTTTGTAGGTAGCCTTACCCAGATAGCTGCCACGTCTCTGAAGGTGGAAAACTACAAAGCGCGACAGTGTGTTGTGGCATCTTGAAAAGAACTTAGCGGCTTTGCCCTTGGCTTCCTTACGGTCCTGCGTGCCCCGACTGTCAAGGCTTTCGATCAGCAGTCTTCAAGGGGAAGTCTGAGGTCGGCAAGGTCAAAGCTATTTCCATTTGGATTATAAACTGAATCTCTCTTAAGAGTGTTGTTGCATTTTACAGAAATTTCATGGCACTTAGGAACGTCCTTGTTCTGATGATCTCAGCTGGGTGTTATTACAGATAATGTACAAAAGGGAAGGGGCTGTCCGGGCTTCCCAGCTCTTTGGAGGGTCCAGCCCTCCTGGGGCTAAGGAGGCCTGTGGCTTTGGGCCTGTGGTTCGGAGCTTATTACGTCAGGACCACTTGGTGGAATAAAGCTACTTATCTCACAGGAACTCGGAAACAAAACTAGAGAATGAGCTCGGTGCTGCCAATGACTGAAGGCCTCCACTCAGGCCCCGCCTCTTACCGGTTCCCACTACCTTCCAGGAGAGCCAAGCTGAGGACCAAAACTTTATTTAGACGGGTTTGAAGGGTATTCCAGACGATGACACATGAGTTTGTTTTTGTATGTTATGTTTTACCTGGCTTTGTTTTCTACTAAAGTAAACATCAGCACATGGCTCCTCTCTTACTAATGGGGCCAGTGTTTTAAAACAATAGATACCTGAAGCCACATTTAATACCAGGACCTATGTCACATTCTACCCCCCCATACGTAAACAGTATGTTAAAGGTGAATTTGTAGTTTGGACATTGTAAGAGATTAGCAACAGCAATTAATAAATTTGAGTAATTATGTACTGTAACAAAAATGATTTAAGACTTACAAGATTGTTTCTGATATTTTCCGTTAATATTTTTGGACAGTAACTGAAATTATAGAAAACAAAGCCGTGGATAAAGGAGTTGTGGCTGACTGTTGCTATAACCCAATAGATACAATGAGAGATATTTGGGGTCTTGGGTTAATTTTTAATTGTGTAAAATAATGCTGTGACCAAGAAGATTCTGTTTCATAGTAAACTTCCTAAAGAGATGAGGAAAATCACTGAAGGTCACACAGAACTTGAAACAAAAATCTAAGGAAAGCAAAGCTAAGCCCTCGCCATAGCCATAAAAACCACCAAAAGTGAACTTCACTGCACACAGGCAGAATGGAGGTCACCCATCCCATACCAGCTTCCCTCTTGCAAGCCCACCCCAAGGAGAAGGGGTGTGTAGAATTGAAACAGTGCAGGCAGCGCTAGGGAAGTTCTACACATGAGTGCTGGGCTCCACGCTGACTGTGTCTAGCTTCCCTGGCTGGAGCTGAGAGCAGAGACCCCGTGAGCGAATGCAGTTGAGGCTGGAGCCACTGAGTAAGACAGATGGGCCAGCATCAGGCTCATTTTGGACTTAAAAGCAACCAGATGGAGCTGGTGAGGAGACATGCTTCATCACAGGAGCTCATCTGTGACCCTAACCCAGAATGACTGAGATTGTCTGCTTCTAGGAGCATACAGACTCAAAGGGACACAGTAGCGTACATGCAGGAGTCATTATTGTCGACTCGTGTGCTGATTCAGTCAGGGTTGTAGGAAATGTGCTCTTGACCCACACAGATCTCCCCTGAGAATGCAGCATTAGCAAGACAGATGCGTGTCAGTCTCTCCTGGGATAGTCTTATCTCTCTTTTTCAAATGCTAGGGACTAGAGGGACAATGTGATCTATTTAAAATCACACAGCCAGTGGGAAACAGAATCATCCATGTGCCTATTCATGGGCCCGAGTGGAGAGGCACATCAAAAATAGTGAGGGTACTGTCTTGGTAGAGATGTGAGATTTATGCCCAAGGATCAGAGAGAGGGCAACACATTTTTTTTTCTTCTACCTCCCTGGCAGGTTTTATGTTTCAAAAGAATTGCTCAGTGGGCTTATGTCTGCAGCTTGTCCTCACTCATTTGCTTCTAACTTAGCTTCTCAGAGTTACTCAGGTAAAAGCCAATGATAGTTAGCCCTGCTAAAGAATTAAATTTAAATTAGGGAATTAGGGCTTCCACTGCATGCCTGTGGTTTCCATACTACCGCACAGCTGGAAAATAGCAAGTAGGAACACCAGGAATCAGAAGCAGTGCATACGTCCCTTGAAATTCTTTCCAGCCAGAAATACAGGTTGCCAGCACACTTGTTAGAAATCCAACAGATGTTTGAGGATTTAAATAAGAAATAAAAAATGAGAATGTAGACTGAAGTGGAAAATTGGACTAGAATTTGGGCATTTGAAAAAAATTTAGCAGCAAAGATGGTATAAACCCTGGCAGAGGTGGTAAGGCCAAAGGAAGAATTATGTACTTTGATGGGAAATGAGCAAATCCAAGAACAGCAAACAACTTTATTGAGTGCTTACTATGTGCTGAGATCTAGTTAATGGTTTTCTATGAATTAACTAACTCCTTAATCCTTGAACCATCCCTGCATGAGCAAGTGGAAGCCTAGAGTAGTTACATCTTTATTGTTCTGACGTGTGGTGGGTTATTTCACAGTTTTCAATGTAAACTCCAGGGTCACACTGCTATGTGTATTTTCCTTCAAGGTATAAAGTCTCTTCAGCAGTCAGCTAAACCCAGAAGGTCCACTTCCCCTAGGTCCCAGGCTGGTTCTGTTGTCCCTCTGTTGACTTCTCAAGTGATGAGGGGACAAAGTGACTTTTGTAAACAAGATGCTTGTTGGTGTAGTTGATTGCAAAATGAAACCAAACTTAGAAAGCTAAATTAAGGGGGACAGTTTTGTGCCTGTTTGTCCGTTAACATTTGGCTTTTTGACAGATTTCTGTTAACAATTTATTGTCATGGTAACATACATGTATTGGTGGCATTGTTGAGGCACTGTTATACTTCTTATTGAAAAAGGTTACCAAAGTCTTCCAACTGTTGAGGGTAGCCTGCTACTGCTCCAGGTTCAGAGGAGTAATTCATTCACAAGCCACTCGTTCCCTGCTTAGTATGCCTCAGCACCTCTGGAAGACAGCTGAATACAGAGTTAATATAGATATTAATACATATGGGGTGATTAATAGTGTCAACATGACAAGATCGAGAACCAACTAGGAGACAAAATTCTGGGCCTGGCTAGGAGAGAGTTTCTAGATCAGGTCACTTGAGGTGGGGAAACCCACCCTAAGTATGGGAAGCATCATCGCATGAGCTGATATCCTAGATTGAATGAAAAAGGGAAAACAAATCGAGCCCCAGCATTCATCTCTGCTTCCTGACCAAGGGGCACATGTGACCAGATACCTCTCTCTTGCCGCTGAGTTTTTTCCTGCCTTGATGGAACTGAAAGCCCAAATAACCCTTTCTCTTCAAAGTTGCTTTGTATGTTTCATCATAACAATGATACATGTTCTTAATAAAATGGGCTACTGAAGTATTCATGAAAGAGCAGGCTCAGCAGAGGATATCTGGGGTAGGGGTAGAGGCATCAGTGCCTGGAGAGAGAATGTTCCTTCCAGTCGGGCATGGGAAAGGAGGAAGTTAATGTGAGATGATGGATGTTCTCATGCGGAGATGAAGAGGGAAATTCTAGCTCAGCTGTTCTCAATTTGTGGGTTGCAACTCCTTTGGGGGTCACATATCAGATATCCTGCATTTCAGATATATATATTACAATTAATAACAATAGCAACATTACAATTATAAAGTAGCTATAAAACAATTTTATGGTTGGGGGTCAGCACAACACGAGGAACTGCATTTAAGGGTCTCAGCATTTAGAAGGCTGAGAACCACTGCTTTAGCTGGTGAGTTATAGTTCCTTGGAGAAGGAAGCTCCAAGGGCTTGGAGTTAACATCAAGGGCATGAGGTTTATAGAGGCTTAAATCCAATGACAGTGAGAAGAAAGCCACTCTTGTTTCTGCCATTCATGTTCTTATGCGAATCCAGGCTACCAGGGACCAGATGTTGTGTGGAGCTTGTTGGGGGGAGGGACCTTGGGACTGGGTGAAGGAGAATTTGTCCTCCTTTCTGGTACCTGCCAAATTATGGAGGTTATCCAACTGGAGGTCTGCTTGCCTTTCTATTGATCAGGGAGAGAAGACAAAAAGAATAAGGACCAAGAAGACAGAGCCATCCACTCAGCAGGACTCCAGAAGTCTTCAAGGAGAAAATGGTGCGTTCCCTTCCCTGGTCCTTTCCCAAGTGTCTTGGAGAGTTCAGGCAACTTATGGTCAATTTTCAGTCAGAAAGTAATGCAGTGAGTTCTGGGAGAGACAGAGAGACTCTGCTTTTGTTTCTCTGCAGAAGCTGATAAATAATTCAAGGCAATGTTAAGTCACCCAACTGTGCCAGAGCAACCAGCTTGGAGCAGAAATATAGGAACCTAGCACTGGGTGCCATGGGAGTAAAATCTCAAAAGAAGGGTCCTCTCTCCACTTTGTGCATTCCTGGCACTGGCCTTACTGGTCTCCCAGGGAGCTGGGCTCCTTTTTAGCCAAGGGGATGAATATTTGCTACAGACAGGCCCTGGGAGAACTGCAAAACTCGGGCAGAAACCAACATGAAAGAAGATGCCAAATGGTCTCTCTTGGGCGTTTGCACTCTACTGGGAGAACAGATGAGGAGTGTTGCTAAGGGAAAGGACAGGGAGGAAAAGCAGGCTGCCTAGCAGGAAAGGCCCAGGACCTGGATAAGCTGCTCAATTGTCTGTCCCCAACATGACCTTGTGGTTTTCACTTCCTCTAGGAGTCAGTCTCTTCCCCAAGGACAAAATCCTCTTACCAAAACCAAGCGAGCGAAAGCTCACATTGGCCTAGAATTATTGATTCTCAAAAGTCAAGAGCCCTCAGCACGGTGGATGTCCATCTCCAATAGAAATGAGGCCTTTCCTCTAGATAGTATATCAACTCTCTAGATTGAAGAGATAATAATAATAATAATAATAATAATAATAATAACAATAACAATAATGGGTCTGGACTTTGCCGTCAAATCCAGCTGTCCAGTGTATTAACTCATGACACCAAGAATACCAGCGGAGTCCTGTGCCACTATCCTGCAGACACAGCTGTGTGAAGATCCTGCTGTCACAGGACACTTGCCCTGCAGACACAGCTGTGTGAAGATCCTCCTGTCACAGGACACTCGCCAGCAGACAAGTCTTAGTCCCATGTCTTGCCACCCAACCAAGTTCTCTCCCTACTTCCTTCATCCAGTGAAAGAATGTTCCAGTGAGTCACACACCAGGCTGGTGCAAAACATATCTGTGTCAACTAAAGGAAGTGTCAGAGAATAGTACGTTCAGACTGTTTACAACATTGATGCAGTTTGATAAAGTGTTGTAATGGTAACTTAGTCATTAGCTGATCTGAGGAATGCCAGCAGCCCAATCTGGATCTTTCACAGGACACTGATCATCACCAGCCTGCGGTGACATTCTCCCAAGCATACCACGAGGCAATGGCCCAGAGTGTGCAGAAGCTCACAATGACATTTTTAATGTCAGCCGCTGTGATCACGTTACCGCCACTTGAAGAAACTTAACCGTGTGTTCTCGTTAAACAGATGGCTTCACATCAGTTTCTTAGCCAGGTGTCCTTTCCCTTTGTTTTATCAAAACCATGCTTTTGAGGGTAGAGGAATGGCACCCAGGAAATCATTGTGTGTGAGTGTGTATGTGTGATGATAGTTCATTTGTAGTTTAATAAATAAAGCTTGCCTGAAGATCAGAAAACAAAACATCCACACTCTTTAGCCATAGAGGTCAGGCAGTGGTGGTGCACATCTTTAATCCCAGCACTAGAGAGGCAGGAGGAGTCAGGAACTCGTTCTCTTTCAGTCTGAAGATTTCGTAGAGGTAAAAGGTCTCTAGTGGCTTGACTGCTTTGCTTTTCTGATCTTCAGGTTGAACCCCAATATCTGTTGCTGGGTTTTTATTATTTGTGCTGTACTATATGCATGTGTGTCTGTGTGGGGTCTTTGTGTGTGTTTGTCTGTCTATTTGTGTGTCTTTGTGTATCTCTATATGCGTGTGTATCTTGTTTGGGTATATCTGTGTCTATCTGTATCTGTGTCTGTGTGTGTTTGCATGTATCTCTGTATGTATCTGTGTGTGTCTGTTTGTGTGTCTTTATGTATGTGTGTATATCTGTGTCTGTGTGTCTGTATTTGTCTGTCTGTGTCTGAGTGTGTGTCTGGCTCTCTGTGTGTGTATCTGTGTCTGTCTGTGTCTCTGTGTGCCTTTCTGTGTGTCTTTGTGTGTGTCTGTGTGTCTTTGTGTGTGTCTGTGTGTATGTCTGTCTCTGTGTGTTTGTATGTATGTGTCTGTCTTTCTTTGTGTGTATCTGTGTCTGTCTGTGTCTCTGTGTGTCTATCGTCTGTGTATCTTTCTGTGTGTCTGTGTGTGTACATGTCTGTTTGCCTCTGTGTATGTGTGTGTTGATGATAGGGACTGGTTGTACACATTCCTCCAGATTCCTGTGTTTAGCTCCTTAGCCCTACTGTGATATATCAGGACTTCGGCAATGGCTAGATTAGGTCACCAGGCAGAGCCCTCTGAATGGGATCAGAGACTTCTCAAGCAGCACAGAAAGCTCTTTCAAACTCTTACCACACAAGGATGCAGCTAAACAACAACCTGCCGTCTGCCAAGAGGCCCTCAGTAGAAGCCTGTCAGGCTGGCTCCCTAATCCCGGCCTCCAGCTCTGTGAGAAACTCCTCCTCTGTTGCTTAAATCCATTTACTTCTCCCAGGCTGAGGAGACTGAGGCAGCTGGGGAGCACAGCCTGAGAAGAGTCACCTCCTCCCAGACACAGTATTAGTAACCACATAGGCCCACTTGGCCATTTATCAAGCAAAGTTCAGGTACCCGCAGTGTTGGTGGGACTTAAGAATTTGAGACAATAATAAAACAAATAGAGCCCAATGTCTATTTATTCCAAGTTTTGTTTTTAGTTTCGTTCTTTTTTTTTCGGGGTGGGGGCATTTCTTGCTTGTTTGTTGTACATTTTGGAAATTGTGCAATCTGAGGAAGAACAACATGGATTCATATAATATAACAAAATATAAGGTAATGTAATTGCTAATATATTGATAAGAAAATTAGGGAGTTTCAAACGTGGGTGGTAACTCTGAAGCTGGGGACACAGGAAGAACTTTATGGGTTCCTCTCTTCCTGATGGCAGCTCCAAGGGGAACTACTTCAGTTTAGAAGAAAGTAACCCATCTAAAGGTCTTACCCCTCAGCCCACCTTCAGGCTACCATGAAATACATCATGTGACTTGTGTCTCCATGGAGATCTTAGGATACCTAAGGTGGCCTCTTCAGGCTGTGTCCCAGCGACACTCTGAAGATCTGGTTGGGCTAGGGGCACCTCTTTGCACGGGGTTATGAGGCAGGAGGAGGCAGAGGCCTCCTTAGTTGTGGTGGCTGGTGTAAGGGTGCCGAAGATGTAGAGATGGCCAAAGCTGCCTCAGTTTCTGGTTAAATGGGTGAAGCAGCGGAGGTCCCGATTACAATCGCAGCAGCAGCCTCCTATTCTTTGTATATAATGGACAATTCTGCCTTGTAAGCTATACTCTTTTGGCAGCTCCGCTGATTTCTTCTACCTCGGCTCTGCCAGCTGGAAATACCCCGAGCGTTCTGTTTCCTGTGCTGACCCTGACAAAGCAATGGCTAACTAATTAAAAGCTGTAGGTAAATAGTACCTTAGGGACATGACAGGTAACTGTACTCTGCCGCATCGACTGTCTCGTCAGCCTTTACAAACCAACCCTGCTCCATTCTTAAAGACATGCCTGTGGGACAC
>LOEQ01004028.1:73459-89047 GCA_001685075.1 Bramus lutescens
AGCCACCATGTGGTTGCTGGGAATTGAATTCAGGACCTTTGGAAGAGCAGGCAAGGCTCTTAACAGCCGAGCCATCTCTTCAGCCCCATAGAAAACACTCTTCTTTGTCTCTTTTCTTGGCCCCATCCGCGAGGCAGGAGAAAGGCTGCACTGAGTCTCATAAACTAGGAATAGGTCTAGAGCTTGAAGTGCCCAGGGCTTTGGAGTAAAACTGGATGAAACAGAGGGGCATCATTGGTGTCGCCTGAAGCTTCTGAGAACTTCATGAAAACAGTGTTTTCGGCATCCTGGAGCTGTTTCCATGACTTCCTCCTCCTCCTCCTCTAATTAAACGTGTTATTCTTTGAATACCAGCTTTCTTAGAGTTATGGGAGCCTTCCAAAAGAAAATTCTTCCTTGGGATTATTGTTTTTATGCTGAAGTCATACTCACAAGTTTCCATGACTTGTTCTTTCACAGTCGCAGTCCATCTAATAGGCCATGAGGACTTAACCCTTACAACCGCTGCTTATCCCAAGGTTTCTGTAGAGAAGCAAACTAATTTATGAAGCAACCGGGTGAGATGGATTCACGGTGACATACTCTAGCCCACCAACTTGACCTTAATAGGAAATTAGGGAGGAAAGGATGGGGCCTTCGTTTTGAGACGTAGGTTCAAATAGCCTATGTCAAGCTGGGTATGATGGCACATACCTGTAATCTCAGCCCTAAGGTGGCCAAGGTTGGAGGATGAGTGTGTAGGTTCAAAGGCAGCCTGGAATGCATAGAAAGACTCTCTCTCGAAAACTAATCAAACAAACAATAAATAAGTAGATTTGACCTGAGTGGATGTGGTACAGGAAGCAGTTGTACAGGACCTACCTGCGCCTGTTTAGTTGGTCACTCAGACTGAGTTATGATTAGTCACGAAGTTATAGAAGCATGCCTTTTCCTTCACTTAATACAGCCCTGGTCTGGGGCACTTCATGCGGAAAGAGAAACATAGGCTGAGCTCTGTCCCCACTCACTCACTTGACAGGAGCTGAGGTACAATGTTCCGCTTGGACAGCTGTATCTGGAATCCTGTTCAGTTATCCAGAAAGAACTGTCTCATGCAGTGCCTTGTAAGATGTGTACACTTACAGAACCATCAGGCTGCGCAAGCTACACAGCTAAGAAGAAGGCTCTTGCTTGCTATAATCTGAATCCAGATTATAACAAGAGAAGCAGTAGGAGTAGGAAAGATGGAAGAGAGAAAAATGGGATTGGACAAAGCAGAGGAAGACAGGGGAGATAAACAAGAGAAAGGGAGGGAGAGATGGTAAAGGGAAGAAAAGAAAGAACGATAGAAGTTTATTTCATTAAAGTAGAAGTTATTTCAGGGAAAAAAAAACCTCACTAACTGCTTCCAACATTTTTGGAGGACTATAATGGACAGGCACATAGGTCCTGGTTTAACCAGTCCACGCTAATAAGGGGGGGCATAGCAATTATACAGATGAACACATATATGCTTGTGTGTGTATGTGTTTGTGTGTGTACAGATAGAGAGCTGTGTGTAAGAGAGAGGATGAGAGATAGAACTATATGTACAACTTTTAAACCTAAACAGAGTGAGAAACCTGTATTAACTACAACAAACTAAAGCTTTTGTTTCTTAGCCTAGGGCAGAAGCTGAAGGAGGAGGTCCTCCAGGGGAAAGCATAGTTTCCTTTTGCAGCACACTGCCCTATGCTGGTGCTGGCATCCTGGTCCATGAAGAATCCATAACAAAGAAACTAAGAAGACATTGATTCTCAGGCACGGTCGAGATGAAGGGATGAGCTGGGGCCAGGATTTCAGACCTTGCAATAATTTGCCTTCTGGGAGAGTGTCTGTAAGCTGATGATAATGATGATAGTTGGCCGCGAGCCTTCGCGGATGCCTTTCCCAAGCATTTGCAGACTTAATGAATCTATAGAGCCTCCCGTGGACCAGAGCTGTTGCGTTAGTACTAAATTACTACTGCAAGGAAATGAGGAGGGTCTAAGTGAATGATGGAGACTCATGATGAAGACAATCTGTTTGAATTCTCACTTACCTTGCTTGGTATGGTTCACCCAAGAGGGGCAAGGTAAAGAGTGGGGGCAAGTGTGAGATTTCGGGAAAGAAGAGAGGATGCTGCAAGGGAGCCTTTACTTCCCTGCCCTGGTGACTGTTTGACAAAGGCTGTCTGAGTCTGCTAACTCCACCTGTTGACAGCAGGTGTTCGCCTTATCGTGTAGCTGCCCAGAACTGCCTCAGGAAGCTCATGCAGCTCAAAGTCTTCAAATTTATGCATCCTGTGTCTCCAGAAAGAAGGTAGTTCATTTTCCCAAACTCCTTTGCAGCTAGATACAAGCATTAGCCAGGCCTCTTCAGATGGTCCAGGGAAAGATGTTGACTTTGAGAGTCAGGCATGATGGCACAAGCTTGCAATCCCAGAACTTGGGAGGTGGAGGCAAGAACACCAGGAGTTCAAGGCCAGCCTTGGATAAATAATGAGTTTGAGATCAGCCTGGGCTAGTTACTTGAGACCCTTTCTCAAGGAATAAATCAGTCAATCAATAAAATAGGACTTTGATTTGATTGAAAGCCTAGGAAATGAATGCTGGGCAGATTGCTGATGGGGGTATTAGAAAGAAAGTACTTTGTAAAGGCATAGAATATAGGGGAGACCCAGGGATTGCTCCATTGCTGGGTTATAGCAGCAGGGGTTCTCCTGTGACTATGACTGGGGTTTCTTGATCTCTAGATGATATCATAGATAGATGGTGTATCTATGGCATCTAGTAACCAAGACAGTGAACACAATCAAGTTTACTTCCGCGACTTTTACTATTGCTGCCAAGAACTCAGTAATTAAAATAAATATTTTATTATAACATATTAGAGACCATTTGAAAAAGAAAAAAAAGTGCTTATCCTTATTTTCAGACCAAAGATATGTAGTTTCTGAGAAGCATAGAGCCATCTACCTGAGTGTATCCAGACTAAAGCCAGCCCTGGGTTTTGGATTCCTAGGTCAGTGGTTTCTATTTGTTGGTGTTGTTTGTGTCTTTTCTACCTCAAAACCATGCTCTTGTGAGAAGAGTCATGTTTAAGTTAGATTCAAATAATCATCGACGATTTTTAAGTACATTCAATATCTGTCATTAGTGAACTTATTTTACTAAGCAAAGCAGCTGTAGGCAGGGCAGGGACAACACAGTGGCTTCAAGGGCAATAACCAAAGGCCTCTGAAAAGATGTAGTAATCAAGATAAATAAGACAATTGGGTAAGTGGGGGACACATACCTATAATCCTACCACTAGGGGTCTGAGCTGGAAAAATTGTCGTGTGTTCAAGGCCTGCCTAGCTAAAAGCAAGTTCCAGGTTATCCTGGGCTATAGAGTCAGATCCTGCCACAACCAAACACACAAATAAACAAAAAAGAGTTTAATCCAAAATTTTATATATTCTAATGCAAAATAAAAATTAATACAAGATCTATGATGAACAAAACAGAAAAACTTTGGAAAAATCAAGATCAATATTACTGATTTTTTTCCCTTTCTCCTTAGATTGAAGTCTAGTTACCTACCCTCTCTCTTCAGAGAACATGTTCGTAATATTTTAAAAATAAACTAACAACACAAATTCAGCTACCTAAGTGCCCACTCGGGTATTCAAAGCCGACAGTCTCGCTCTTCCTCCTAGAGTTAATGTTCTTCAGTAAAATACATGCCAGCATCTTCCTGGGAGCATTCCTGAGCCCACTAATTTGGATTAGATCAGAATCTCCATGTCTAAACCTGTCTGAATTTTGTAGAAATATTTAGTAACTCTGGCTGAATCTCTAAAATAACAGAGGGAAGAAAGCCAAATTAAATACAAAGAGACAAAAGATCAAATTTTCACAAACCTCTGGGCAGATGGCCATCCAGTGTCTGTGAATAGACGGCTTGGTAAGTCAAGGATAGTGTAATTAGCGTCCTCTGACACTTTGCGCCAGAGGCAAGGGTAGCTTTTGAAACAGTTGATGCTTCTTGTTACAGTCCCTGTGAGGTAGGAACTCATAGGAGGAAGTGCCATTGGATGACCTTCCTTGCTAACAATGACAGAGCCACACAGCTCAAGCCTGGCTGTAACAACCCCAAGACTGGGAGCTTTTTGCTATACAAAGTTCAGGGAGCTGAACGATTGCCCCTGGATGATCTGAAGATTGTGAAGGACAAGCCTTCCCAGCAAGCCCGTGAGTTTAACTGGAAGGAAGGATCCTGTTCCCGTTTGATGAGTTAAGAGTAGGAGAGAAGGGAGTGGATTTCCAATGTGTAGTTCCTATATAATGGCTCAGAGCCAGCTAGCAGGGTCTACCATACTGTAAAGTTTGTTCAGTCCCCAGGGATAGTCTCACCCATGTTCCTTACACAGTCCTAGATGTTCTGCCATGTTAACTCTTTCACCAAGTTCCCGAATACAGGTGGAGAAACTGAGGCCCAGCTAAATAATTTCAACAGTAAAACTGAACTAGACTCAGATTCTCCAGTCCTCTTTCTGTGTCTTACAATTCTCATCTTCAAGGCTCATTTCTGGGTCTAATACAGTGGAGAGTTCATGTTCCACATAGTCCATGTGCTAAAAGTTAGCATCAATTTTCAGGTTGGGAGACCATCCTGTAAAAGGCTTAATGTGGAGACCAGAGGTAAGAAACAGTAATTTGAGAGCCAGATATAGTTTTCAGAAATGTTTTTCCCCCTCTTTCTTTTTCAAGTGTTTGGAAAAATTTGAACTTGTTAATATATTTCATGATAAGAATTTTCACAAGCAAATCCAGATTTCTGGCTTTTCTCAGAAAATTCCCTGATCAGAACACACTGGAACCATTTTCATACATGGCAATGATTGCCTGGAGTGGGCGGTGTAATGGGGTTCTGAATGAGAGACTGTGATAAAATGCACAGACATGTTGTGAGCCACTGGGTGGCATTTGGGACCTTGAGAGCATCCACTGTGGCATTACTTACACCATTGGCAACGGCAAACATCATAAATATGCCTTTATTTCTCTTCTTTTCCCTTCTCTTCCCCCTTTATATTCTCTCCACCCCGTGTCCTTCCTCCTTCCCTCTTTCTTTCTCTCAATTCATCCTTTGCTTTTGATTTTCTACAGTACCGCTTTACAGCTATGCCACTTGATTGGAGCTGTGGACGATCAACCCTGCTTAGAAACACACTGTCCCTAGGGCCATTTTTACTCCTTGAACTTTCTGTCTAGACAGGAAGCAAAGTTGGTGTCTTGTACTATGGACCATGGATATAAATGGTAGGCTTTCTGAAACAAGCTTACGTATTGTTATTGAACAAGACAAAGGAATTGGTCATCATAAGTTTTTTCTAATTCATTTAAAAACATGTTTATTCTAAGCCCAGCACTATTGACCAAATAGAAAAGGTTAACTCGAGAAATTATTAAGAAGTCAACATGATCCAGCAATATTTCAACAACTAGAATCTTGACAATATGCTCACAATCCCTCTGTATTGTTTAGCCTACCAATCGCTACCCTGTTCCTCTCCCCAAAGATAACCAGTCTCCAGATTCAGTTTTAGCTATGTATGAACTTTTTGTAAATTGAATATAGAGCGTATAACATTTATTTTTCAATTATCTACTTAATTTTATGTGTATATGAATTGCCTGAGTAGATGTACACGCACCATGTGCATGTAGAGCGTGCAGAGATCAGAAGACAGGGTAAATCCTCTGAGCTAGAGAGTTGTAGAGACTTAGACAGTTGTGAGTCACCATGTGGGTCTTGGAAACTGAGTCTGTGGTGTCTGCTTGAGCTGTAGACATTTTAACATCTTTAATACCTGCCTTTTAAAAAGTCATATTTTATTTAGCATTATATATGTTAATATAGTAATAATAAATTGACAAACATATATTATTAGTTGAAATCTGCATATATTTATACAATGTACTTTGATCATCTGTCTACTGTTACTTCCTTCTAAGTCCCCCTAGAGCTCTTCAGCTCATTTCCCTCCCAATTTCATGTCTGCTTTTTTCCTTTGTTATTAATAACTAACCCCATGAGTCTAATTAGAGTTTCCCATATATGCATGGCTATGGGGCTATCCGTGAAGGCACGGGACACCTACCATTGTCCATGTCTCCAAAGGAGACAGCCTCTCCCTTATCCAGAAACTGCCAACAGCTTCTTTGCCAAGGGTGGAGTCTTGAGCCCCCTCCCCCACTCATGCTGGAATTTTCACTGGCTTAATCTTGAGCAGGAAATCACAATTAGTAGGAGTTGATGCTTTCAAAGACACATTATAACCAGAAGTCAGCATTTCATGGTTCTCCTCTTCATCTGCTAGCTTGGCTTCTTTGATTTAACTTTATATTTATAGATTCATCCCTCTTTAGAACAGTTGAATACAACATTTCTTTCTATGACTATTCCACAATTTATCTACTCATTTTGTTTCCAAATTTGAGGGTTTTTTCTTCGGGGTTTTCCCCATAGGAAAGCTTGAGAGAAGATTTTGCTTGTTGACAGTCTATGTGGGAATGTTTTCCCAGACACCAGGAAGAGAAGCAAAGATAAAATGTGGACGTGTGGCTCCTCGCATTTTGTCAGGGGGCTTAGAAAATGCTTTTCAGCATGGTCTACTGGGGGAGCAAGAGATGGAAACATTTATTCATTGTCCATCTGCTCTGTCCCTCAGAGGTTAAGGACACTGCCGTAAGGGAAAACTCTCCCAGGTGCTTCGATTTTCCTGAAGAATTCAGAGCCTAAAGAAGCTGTGTTGCAGGAAGTAAGTTGCTAGAGCAAAAGTGAGCCCTAGAGGATTTTGAAGCTGTGTAAGAGAAACACCTATGCCTTGGCTTTGTTGAATAATGGAGTAGTGATCATTCTTGTGCGCATCTCTTGGTGTGCATGTCTATATATGTCTGTTAGATGTATTCATAGGAATTAAATCAGTACTCCATAAGGTATTCACATATTCAACCTTAGGAGATGCTGTCAAATAGTTTTCTAAAGTGATTGTAATTTATCTACACTCACACCAGACTCATAGGAAAGTTGCAGTTGCTTCAATATTTATGATGTCAAATACCTTTTTAAAAATTATGCTTAAAAAAACAGATATGTATCAACCAAATTAAATACAAGAGCTTTCCTTTTTTTTTTTCTCTTTCCTTTAATAGTTTCAAATGGCAGAAGATTGTTGCCAGACTGTGTCTTTAGCTGTTGGGTTCACTTAGCCCCACGCTGCACATCTGGTCATTTGATTGTTATGTCCCAGCCACAGATGTGCTCTTGGAGTCTGAACTATGGGGGTGAGAACAACAGCTTCACACTTGACCCAAGAGGCAATCCAAAGTAAACAGAGAGACGGAAACAAGACAGTAAGAAGTTGCCAGAATTAACGATTGTCATTTATCAGGCAATATCCCAAGGCTTTGACTAACCTGACTCCCTGCTGTGATACAGAATCTCTTCCTGTGTGGAATATAATTGTTCCTGCAGCAATGTCCAGGGCTCCACTTTCCTTTGCTCTGCTTAAAGTCTCAAGGTCCCAGCTGCCTGCAGCATGTGACCTCTGCTAGAGAAACAGGAAGGGGAGACCTCTTTCCAATGCCTGTCCCCCAAATTCCCTTTCTCCTAAGTTCCACCCCAAGATGAACCCCACCTGCCTCCCATGTGACCCCTCCCAGCAGCCCAATGCTCCCTCCAGAAATTCTTCGGCTACTATTGTCATGAGAAAAGTTGCTAGCTATTGGTTACCTTGGCCTGCTCTTCAAGAACTCCTCCTAGGAGATACAGCAAATCTAGAAAACCATGCTCAAGGGCCTATGTCTTCTAACCACCTCTTCTGAAGACAGTCAGTGGAGCTAGAGGAATGCAAATAGAAGGAATTCCTACTCCAGAGGCCACTGGCAGCTCCCTTGGTTCTTTTTGCTCTGTGGCCTTCAATGGCCATGCCATTCCTCAGCCACTAGAAGTGAGGGTTCTCCAGTCTCTGCCCTATGCTTTGAGATACTCCAGCCTACTTGACATCTGAGATGGGCAGTTTCTGACTCACTGCTGGCTCATCCAATCCAGCTAAGCTAGGCCACCAGGGCTTAAACCCACTGTGTGATGTCCTGGGGAAGAGTCCTCTATCCTAGACAGTGTTTTCATAACTATGGGTTCAGGGAGAGCAAATGACCCCAACATCTTGCACTGATGAGTATTACAGGTGTCCTTGGAATACCACCAGGGATTTTATGTTTCATTGATTCTAGACCTATCAACTGACTTGCTTGTGGGAGATGGGCAGTGATGGGGGTGGGAGCTCCAAACCCATCTACTGTAAGAACAGCCAGTATTTACTGCTTGGCTTGTTATGTAGCCTGAGCACTCTCCAGCTTGTTCATTTAACTCATGGATGTTTTTGAAGCAGCTGCAAGATTTGGCTTGTTTGCCGCCTATGCCCTTGAGTGCGGGATTGGGACATGATGACATGGTTGAGGGACATCCAAACATAGGCAGTTGGCTTTTAGAGACCAACCTCCTATAGCCACCAGGTTCCTGTGCCTAGGCAGTCATCCAGCTGTGGATGCTCATTTCCCAGCAACACGCCTTAATGTGCTTGCCTTGCGGTTGTAGCTCCCACATTTGCTGTCTTGAAAATGTCATGAGGAATGTGGGATGGACCCATCCAGATCCTGGATCTGCTCCCCAGGGCCTGCACAGACTGCAGTCAGAGCCCGTGGGGTAATTCAAACTGTCAGATAATAGGGAGCACAGTCCACGTCGGTACTTGTGTTTTCCAGTCTTGGGTCCAGCTCCATCACTTAGCAGATGAGAACTTTTCACAACGTATTTCAACATGGCAAGGCTCAGTTTCTACATCTGAGCCACAGGTTAATGATAATTCTGTTTCATAGCAATTTTATAGGGTTTGATAAAGTCACTGAAATGTAAAGCAGGGAACAGTAAGATGTAGTAGGTGGCTTTTACTGTTTATAGAAACTTCGGGTTTTTTTGAAACCCTGAGGTTAGAGCATACAGAAAAAGATTCAATTTTGTCTTCTCCAGGCCCTTGCTCACTTATCTCTCTTCCATTCACTCTAAGAGATCTCCATTGTCACCATGTAAGCACAGAGCCCACCCACAGCATGGTTGAGTGGGAAGGCAATGTGTTGCCTTCTTTCCTCTCAGCCCGGGTTTCCACTAATTCATCCTCCTGCCGGCTTACTCTTTCCTCCTTCTGTTTGTTTTTGCTTTCCAGGTGCTGAGAGATTTAAATACCCAGTATAGACTGGGTTGGGCAACATCCTGAGGCTAAAAGAGCTCACCTTTCCAGGACTGAAACCAGACAGACACCTGTTTCTGAGTCTCTGCAATTAGCCCTTTGATGGGTTAGCCTTTCCAGAGTGCGCTGTGAGCCAGCCAGACCATCCGATAAGGACTTCTGCCCCAGATGGAGAATATTAATGTCCACAAAGGACACGGTGCATTTCATCATGAGAACATCAGGAAAACATCCCTGAAGAGCTGGCTTCCCTTGCCAGAGCTGCCTCTCAGTTCATGTGACTGGCAGAGGTTTGAGGCCTTGGAAGGGCATCTAACTGAGGTTAAATCTCACACTTCCATTGATACGTTGACTCTTGAGGAAAGATCAGAATTGCCTATCCAGGGAGGCTTCTCAATATACCCTTCTGTCTCAAAATCCTTTCATGAGTTAAAACCACAGGACCAAGGATATGGATGGAGACTGTCATTCTGAGACCATCACTCTTTCTAGGTTCTGCTGTCAGCTATCCAGGCCAAAGCCAACCATGATGGCTTCTCAGCAGAAAGGCTTCCATCCAAGGGAGTGGTTCTGAAAACACAAGTTTAGAAATCCACAGCCCCAGAGAAGTTAGGGACCAAGGAGGACCCTAAGTGGAATACATGGGTTGCCCTAGGAAGGGGAAATAGATAAGATCTCCTGGGTAAACTGGGGGCGAGTGGGGTAGAGGGGAGGAGATGGAAGTTAAGAACATGAGGAAATAGAATGGTCAAGTTGGGGGAGGGACAGAGAGGGAGAACAATGAAAGAGATATCTTGATGAAGCCACTATAGGGTTAGGGAGAAATCTAGTGCTAGGGAAATTCCCAGGAGCCCACAAGGATGACCCCAGTTAAGACTCCTAGCAATAGCAGAGAGGGTGCCTGAACTGGCCTTCACCTGTAATCAGAATGGTGACAAATCTAATTGTCATCTTAGAGCCTTCATCCAGTAACCAATGGAAGCAGATGCAGAGATCCACAGCAAAGTACTGGGCTAAGCTCCAAAGGGTCCAGTTGAGGAGAAGGAGGAGGGATTGTACGAACGGGGCAGGGCCCGTGGGGAGGGGGTCAATATCCTTACGGGAAACCCACAGAGACAGCTGACCCAAGTTCTTGGAAGATCACGAACTCTGGACTGACAGCTGGGAGAGTCTGCATGGGACTGAGCTAGGTAGGCCCTCTGCATGTGAGAGTTGTGTAGCTCGGTCTGTTTGTGGGAGCCCTGGTGCATAGCTGGCTTTTGTGGAGCCCATTCCCTATGGTGGGATGCCTTGCTCAGCCTTGATGTGGGGGGAGGGGCTTGGTCAAGCCTCAACTTGATCTGCTAGGCTTCATTGACTCCCCATGGGAGACCTTACCCTTTAGGAGGAGTGGGTGAGGGAAGAAGAGGAGGGGAGGTTGGTAAGTAAAATAAAAAAAAATTTAAAAAAGAAATCCCAAAGAATCACACTTGTGGAAAAAGCCATTCTGTTTGAGCCCAAATATATGAGATTTCCAGAACAGCTTCTTTTCAGGTAGCTGGGAATTCCCGCCTTTTCCTCAATAGTCGTCAGGACTTCACTGATATCTGCCCCTCTGTCTCCTGCATCTCAGATGCAGCATGCACGACCCATTGATAGCTGAGTGCATATGGGAAGTCAAAAGATGGAGCTCAAATTGAAGCCAGGCCTCTGGCAGGCATCGCATCAGGTTTCCCAGTAACACTGCCTTCCTCCGTGGAAGTAATGCTGCCATGCACATAAAGGAGAATAAGAACATCTCTGCCCCATTCCTTTCAGCAGCTCAGCTCTGCAAGGATGCAACCGGCCATCTGTTTCCCCCACAACCCTTGCCATAAATCTGCTTTTAAAACACATTCTCTTGCAATGCTGTCAATGGCCCTTGCATTAAAAATGAGGGAAATATGGAAACATGCATTGAAATATTCAGCAACAAATGGCTTCTTTATTGCATAAAAGCTCTCCTATGTCTCAAAGGTGGCGAGAAATAGAATAATTTATCAAAAATGAGATTATTATTGCTGGGAAGAGCTCTATTCCAACTTCAGTTTTCCTCGGGATTAAACCAGCCCACGACAGTCCACTGGGGGTGTTCAGAAATGTGTAAGTCAAGTATTTAAAAGCTTTAAATGGGAGATGAATGCTGATCCTGCAGTGTTGGGAAAGACAGAACACACTGTTGTTTTCATCTCTGGAGGGTCAGCTCTTGTGTCCAGAAAGGAAAAGTAAAGATCATAATTTTTCAGTGACCAAGACAGGGATTTGAAATGCAATGTCAGGACCTGCTAACTTCCAAAGGCTCTGGCTTCTGGGTGGTATCTAGTCTCAGGGAAACAGTCTGCAAAACAAATATTGTCTTGAGAAAACTTCACCCTGCTATCCTTTCTGGCCTTGTTTTGCAAGGAGATGAATGGAGCCCTCAAAGGAAAACTGAAACCCTGGAGTTCAAAAGGAAGCAAATTGTCTTCTGAGTTCGCCAAAACATAGTTCCGGCTAATATATAGTGGAGATTTATTGCCAGCTTTCAGAGGCCAAAAATGTGAGCCAACGTGTTTCTCACGAGTGTGACATTGGATATGACTTGATTTGTTTGTTTGTTTGTTTGCTGTTAACTCGGGGTCATCCCACAAATCACATCACAGGAGACTATCGGAGCAGAGAGTTGGTCATTACAATGTCTTTTATATCAGCTGCTGCGGAATGGTTTTAATAGAGTAGAACACCCCAGATTAGTGCTATAACCCATGGAGTCTAAGGTCCTAGGTAAGAGAAGAGAAAAGGGAGGGGCATTCACTTTTCTTTCTTATGTGTCTTCTTTCTTGCTACTGTGTATTTGTATACAGAAACATGTACATGTTTGAGCACACACACACCTGCATGCATGTACGTGTGGTTGCCCGAGTCAGCCTTCAGAGCTTCCTTGGTCATGCTCCATTCTGTTCTGTGAGATAACATTCCCCCAAGAGTTCAGCCATTCCATCAGTAGGGCTGCCCTGCAAACGCCAGGGATCTGCCAGTCTCTGCTTCCCCAATGCTAGGATTATAAACTCCCATTGCTGAGCCTAGGGTTTTTACAAACTGATTCCAGGGATTGAACTTGGATCCTCACACACACTCTATCTCCCCAGCCCTGCACTCACAGCTGTATGAACTTCCATGGAAGGGATGCAAAAGTGATTATTTCATATTCCCTATACTTCATCAAGGCTTTAAAGAAGAGCTGTCTAACATTGTGGTAACAGAAGGGAAAAAAAATTGCAAATAGCTATCTTTCTTTTGTATTTTCATTTCTTTATCAATACCCTTTATCCATGTCTTTTTTTGCAATCTCATTTTTCATTCACACCCTGCTACTCTGCTGTAGGGATCTGTGCTTGAAGCTGGACACTAAAACCATTATATCTGTCTTTTATCTGGGATAGAGGAAAACAAGAGTCAGGCAGCAAAGGGCCCTGGGGTGGGAGCAAGGAGCTGGCAGGGAGGAAGCCTGGCTTGAGGACAGGACCCTCAGGACTGATTTCTCGGCAGGCTATCCGGTCAGCTCTATCCTTGGATGTCTGCACTGGAGTTGTAATAACAGGCAGCATTTATTAAGCAGCTTATCTGTGCCAGGATCTCTGTATTATCTCCGTTAGTCCTTGCACAATCCAAGAAACAAGCACCACCATCATCTCCATTTTATTGGGGGGGACGAGTATCCCCAAAAGGTTGCATTCCCATACCCATATGTCATCCAAGTAACTGATCCAAGTTCTGTCTCACGCCAGAGTTCCACTTCAGACCTCACTGACCCTCCATCAGCCCCACTAGCTGTAACTTCCTATTTACTTTTATCTCCTTCTGAAGGTTATCAAGACATCAGGAACCATCTTGCATGCATCTTCCCTATTTATAAACTATTACAAAATAAAGTAATAGTTCCTGAACCAAGGCTCATTGAACCCTTATTCTTATTTCTCTGTAGTCACCAACTTGTGGTGTGGGAGGTCCTTCTGTTGCTTTTATTGGCTAATGAGTAAGGAACTGCTTTGAGCCTTTGGCAGGGAAGAACAGAACTAGGCAGGAAAAACTAAGCTGAATTCTGGGAGGAAGAAGGGTGGAGTCAGAGAGATACTATGGAGCCACCGCCAAAGATAGATGTGCTGAAACTTTGCTGGTAGGCCATAATGTCATGATGATACAGAGATTAATAGAAATGGGTTAAATTAATATGAGTTAGCCAATAAGAAGCTAGAGCTAATGGGCCAAGCAGTAATTTAATTAATACAGGTTCTGTGTGATTATTTTGGGTCTAAGCTAGCCCTTGCGGCCAGGAACCAACGGCAGTTCTTTTCTCCAACAAATCCCTCCAACAAACTTGCTCTACTGCCGTAATGCTGGGACATCGGGCCTGTTTTCTCATCTATAAAATGAGAAAGTTGGGCTAAATGGTGGTGTCTAGAATGATTTGGCCTCTGGCTTTGAGTGGCTTCTCAGCATCTAGGAGGCGCTCTGAAACATAAACCCTGGAAAGTGTCCATCCAGGATCTGAGTGGCATGATGGTGACTCCTACCATGGCAGTGATGTGATTTCTGAGTTCTATATCAGAACACCTACAGCCACAGTCCCTGGGTGATAACATATTGCAACACTGAGCCTGCTCCAGGATTCAATGCTATGAAAGTATGATAAGCGGCCAGGCACTCCTGGTGGAAGGTGCTGCCGGTCCGGTGTGACTCGAATGTTTCCCTCCAGTGTTCAGGAACCAGAAGCTTGCTCCTGACACTGCTGAAGTGGTCAGACATTCAGAGAGCTGGATAGATGACGGGTCGCTATCCTTGGGAGGGAGTAATATGTTCTCTGAGGTTTAGGTGCATTCCCAACAGAGGAGCTTGTTCTAGGAAAACAAGCCTGCCTCTTGTCTCCTGCTTTCTGCATGAACACAGGAATCCTTCCTTCCATGCAGACTGCATGATTATCCATCTCACATGGAAACATGCTATATTCCAGAGGTCCTCACCTGCAGCTGCCTGATCTTGGACTTTCAGCCTCCGGTGTGAGCCAAACAAGCATCTTTTCTTTATAAGACATCAGCCTTAGTTAGTTTCTTCTAGCAATGCTAAAGGAATTCAGACATAAGGTGGGGCACAACAAAACTTTATTTGTATTTTCCTGGCTCTCTTTTGTGACCCAGTTCCTAAACTTCTTTGTACCAAGACCCAGTAAGCAAAACAAAC
Source organism: Bramus lutescens (assembly GCA_001685075.1). Taxonomy (NCBI): domain Eukaryota; kingdom Metazoa; phylum Chordata; class Mammalia; order Rodentia; family Cricetidae; genus Bramus; species Bramus lutescens. The sequence goes on from LOEQ01004028.1 coordinate 87,987, forward strand.
CTGAGAATGGTCCTATTATGAAAACATTCACAGGGGTATCTGATTTGTATATTACAAACATTTGCATATTGCCTTTTATTAAGTGCTACAAAATCCCCTTTGAAGTGAGATATTCTTTCAGTTCAGTGTGTATTCCTAATCAGAGCAAAGGTAGGCCACACACAAGAAGTATGTTTTTACATCCTTTCCCACATTAGGAGAGAGAAAACACAATTAAGCAAATTTGCTATGGGGAGAAGCCTGGCTTTCCTTGCCTCTAATGGGGATAGAGCTTTGTGCTAAAGAAGTGCCAAGTTATATGTGATGCTTAAACTCTTCTAAGTGCTGAATAATTCATGCTTGTTTTCCTTCCATTCTTTTCCACTCCCTCGTTGCCTTTCTCCATTCCATACGGATCTCTGATATCCTCTCTGGAATTAGGATATCTTCAGCTGTTTACACAATCAGGATTTAAGTCTAGCTTGGGAGGAAAGTTAGGTCAAAAAAATAATTCACGATAAGGAAAGGAAAAACATCGTTTGTCTAGGGGTAGCATACTACCCTTCAGTCTTCGTGGCCTCGAGAGCATCTGTTAAAGGCTTTTTGGTGGACTCATGAAAATGGAGGTGGCTGGTGAATATTTATAAAGCTGGATAAAGGGAAAGCAAACTGAAAACGATACCAGTCCCTTCTCTGGAAGGAACCCACTGTGCACAACACTCTACCCGAAACACTTGGATTTCTGCCCTTCTGTGCTCATCTTCTCTGCTTTGTGTTATTTTGGTGTTGGAGAACTGTCCCCAGCACAGCCTAAGGGAGATTTCTAGGGGGACAGTTAAGCATCTTTGTACATGGCAGATCTTGTGTCTGGAATAGATGTTCCAACCCTCTGCCTCTCCTGCCCATCTGCCACTACCCTGCTTGCCTGAAGCAAAAGCAGTTGTGGATTCCTTAAACCATTATTCCATCAGAACCGAAAAGAGGAGAGCCACACTGTGAGCTGTCATTCCCTATGTCTTCCTAAACTGTAAACTGAAGGCGTAAGTCATAAACAATCCCACACCAGTTGGGAATTAAAGGGG
>LOEQ01004028.1:103191-117437 GCA_001685075.1 Bramus lutescens
TTGGGAATATGGACGTAGTTATTTCTCTCCAAACTTCTTTCTGCTGTATAAGGGCGATGTTAATTAGGTCTTTCATGGTATAACCTGTGTGCTAGGTTCACCTCAGTKATTAGTTGGGTGAAGTAATTTTTTGAAGGTGTTCACAGCAACCTTTCAGGAGGGCGTGGTCTGTCATACCATATTGGGATAGAATGGAAACATTTAAGGGACTTTGAGCAACAATTGGGTGTTTTATGGCATTAAGGATTCATTTCAGATGCTTTAAGACACCATTTTAGAAGAATCAACCTTTACAAGTTGGAATATGTATGGATGAAAGTAATGACTGGGAGTTGCTAATTACCTAAGATTGGATATTCGCCTCCTGTTGTACATGCTTGAAATGTATCATGCTGAAGAGTTTCTTAAAGAAAAATCAAAGAATAAATATAAATATACTATGAAATTCTTTCAGAATTATGTGAGGATTCACATACATTTTAAATATTATACCAAAATTATTATTTTCTTTTTGTAATGAATATCTCTGACTTTAAATATTCCCAATGAAGAGGTTTTCACTACTTCTGCTTTTAAATTTTCTTGTAGTATGTGTGTGTGTGTGTGTGTGTGTGTGTGTGTATACAGGTGTGATGGTTAATATTGGTTGTCAACTTGGCTACCTCTGAGATCATGTTCATGATCCCAAGTTGATGACCTCAAGTTGATGGGTGCTCCTGTGAAGGATTTTCTACCTCAGATTACCTGAAGAAGGAAGACCCACCCTAAATCTGAGCCATGTTTGAGGACAAGCTGGATTACACATGTGCCAAGCTTTGTAAGGCTACATAGCAACACTTTGTCTCTAAACAACAACAAAAACAGAGAAAAAGAGAGAACACACTGAGAGTGTATATAATTTTAAGAGAATTCAGAAATGAGCACTAATTACAAGACCAGCATTTCTAAGGAGATGTTGTCTGTACAGACAGCATAGATTCCTTCCATACAGACCACCACCACCCTTGATCCCATACAGACCAACACTATCCTTGCATTCAGACAGACCACCACCATTCTTGATCCCATATAGACCACTACCATTCTTGATTCCATACAGAATCCATTTGTCTTCAGCTGTGCATGTCAAAAATCTTCTGCCATGTTCTTCCATGATACCCAAGGTTACCAGACTCAAGCAAGTCCTGGAAGTTCTGATGTTGCTCCATTTCTTCCTCATGTCATCAGTCAGAATCTTCTGGCCTTTCAAAATGTGGGATCATTCTCCCATTGTAGGAGCTTTCTCTTGGCTTTATGTTAACCATGGAGTCAGGAATGTAATTACTGAAGGAGATTTGTATAGACATTTGTCAAGACTTCCTGACCCTACATGTCATGTGAGAGCAATGACGAGTCCAAGAGGTTTTATTGCCCTCTTTATTTTAACATAATAAATGTTTTGGAAAGTACTGATTTATGATATTTTGTCATATGTAGCCTACTGGGTGATTTGGGAAGGAACATTGCTCTTGTTCCACAGATGATCTATTTTCTTACATCTATAGTCTATCAGAATGCAATGTCACCAGGCATAGGAGAGCTTAGATTTAGAGAGCTGTATAAAATACATGCTGCCAGCTATTAGAATAACAGCTGCAAGGACAGCTTTTCCACCTCTTGTCGTCCTAGCAGCAAGATGATTCCAAGGCACTTTAAAACATTGGGTCAATCCAGTCAACATTTCGGCTTGAAGCAGGGAGTGAACTCCACCCCTAAGAATTTAATGACAGTTGATGGCTCCTAGAGGAGGAAAAGCCAGCTATCTTTAAGGTCATGGTCCCTGGCAATTCAACTCTTTCCTAGTGAATAGCCCCATGCTCATGTCTTTGTAGGCAGCACAAATTAGACTCAGTGAGTTACTAAAAAAGTAAATAAATAAAAAATAAAAGGACATGATGTGGTACGTCCTTCTGTATATGTTTTGCTCTTATTGATTAATGAATAAAGCTGTTTTGGCCTATGGCAGAATATAGCCAGCGTGGAAAAGATAGAGAGTAGGTAGAGTCAAGGAGATGCCATGTAGCTGCCAAAGGAGAAAGACACGCCAGTTGGAACCTTACCAGTAGGCCACAGCCTCGTAGTGATACATAAATTTAATAGAAATGGGTTAATTTAAGATATAAGAACTAGCTATAAATATACATGAGCCATTGACCAAACAATGTTGAAAATAATATAGTTTCTGTATGATTATTCAGACCTGGGAAGCTGGGAAACAAACAAACAGTCTCTGTTTACAGGGATATGAAGTTAGGAGGACGTGGAGAGGTCAGGGGTGTATCTGGTAGGAGTAAGGGATGTAACTATTATCAAAACATTGTAAGATATTCTCAAATAATTAATAAAATATGTTAAAATAAATAAAAATAAAAAAAACATGAATCCAACATTACAGCAGCTTTGGAGGACCTTATTCTGGACTTTAGCCACTTGATCTTGGGTGTCCTGTTTATCCAGACCAGTCCTGAAGCTATAATGGCTACCACAGGCAACTACAGTTACAGTATGACTCATAACGGATCCAAGATCCACTTAAGACAGGGTGGTACAAAATACATACAGTTGATCATAGGCATTTAAACTCTGGACACAAGCTCCACTAAGTTTGGACCAGAAGGCCATGATCACATCTTACACCTCCATCTTAGAGAGCTTATGTTTCAGTTGTTTTTCCTACTGCTGTACGGCAATATGCGGTCTACCTACTTGATCAAAATGTACACATGTATTGAAAATGACTGTGCATCCTTCATCACCATTGGGCTAAGATCTACACAGCTAAGAGCTATGGAGAGGAAAAGAAACAGACACACACTCTGGACATTAGAAAGACTTTGTTCAGCCTGATTCTGCTCTCTTGGGCATGGGATACTCAGTAGCTTCAGCCACAAAAAGCTATCCACTAAGGAAACAGACAAATTAGCTCCGAGGTTGCACCTCCTCCACCCTATGTAAACTAGTCTGCAAAACAAGTCTTTAGCGGTCTTCTAGGGAACACAGGGAACACATTTTTTTTCTGGAGCTATTTTATTTTTCTCTTTCCTCATCCAGCTCTCTGTCCTTTTCTGTCCCTTGCTCATTATCACCAATTAGACACAGCTTTCACCAACATATTTTTCTAGCAAGTCCTTCTTCTCTTGAATACAACAACAAATGAAGCCCTGCCTCAGGTGACCTTTCTGGTCCCATTTTCTGGCTTTATGGCTTTAAGCTAGACATTAGAACAGACAAGCATCCAAAGTAGGGGCAAACCCAAGATTATTTGTATATTTCCTCCAGGATGCTAGGGATGAGAATTCTCACTTGGAGATTTGGGCATCAGAATTCTTAATGTACTATTCAGTTATATAACCCTGTGTCTATTCTCTTCAGTTTGCTCAGGTAGGTTAGTACTTACAATGTCTGCACTACTTGGTTTGGGAGTATGTCTTGCTGAGTTATCATAAAGATATAACACACTAGTATGACACAAATATCTTGTGCAAGATTACTTTTAGCAATAAGTAGCCAAAATTGTCATCCTCTTTTTAAAATTAAATTTAAACCTTTTAACTTATTATTTATGAACATTATTACCAACAATTATATGGTTACAGTTATAATCAACATTCAAAACTCATGATCTCAGAGATACAACTTTACAAAGAGTCTTAAATACAGTTAAGAAACAAAGGCTAAGGAGGGGGTCTAAGATCACATACTGCTTTCCAGAGGACTGGAGTTCAGTGCCCAGCACCCATGTCAGGGGTTTCCAGCTCCAGGGCATCTGATAGCCTCTCCTGTACTTCTTTGATCCTGCACTCACAACTCTCAGCACCTAACCACCCACAAACACACTCATATATACATAATTAAAATATATTTTTAAATCAAGAAGTATATAGAAGCTATATGTTTGTGTATATGTGTGTGTCTGTATATTGTGTGTGTGTATGATATAATTGTGACAGATAAGAAGGTAGGGTCTGCCAGGTAGTGGTGGTGCATGTCTTTAATCCTAACCCTTGGGAGGCTGAGTCAGGTGGATCTCTGTGAGTTCAAGGTCAGCCTGGTCTACAGGACAGCTAGGGCTGTCACACAGAAAAGCCTTGTCTTGAAAAAAAAAATTAGCAACAACAACAACAACAACAAAAAGAATATAGGCGGAGGCTGCTTGTTCATTTCTGGCTGCCGAGACCTGAGATAATAACACAAAACTATATTAACTGCAATACTGTTTGGCCAATAGCTTAGGCATATTCCTGGCTAATGGTTATATCTTAACCCATTTGTATTAATCTGTGTATCACCACGAGGTTATTCTGTCAGGCATCTGTGTCCTTCAGCGGCTACATGGCATCTCTCTGAATACGCCTCCTCTCTCTATATATCAGATTTCCCATCAGGCTATCTTGTGTCCTGTTACAGGCCCAAAGCAGCTTCTTTATTAACCAATGGTAATAAAACACATTCACAGCATATATCACCTCCCACATCAAAAGAAAAAAAGCAAAGCAAAGAAAGGTAGTGTTTTTATAGTTTATGGGACTTTGCAAAAACAGAAGAAATTAATCATCTGAGGACTTTATAGGAGTTAAACAAAAGTATCATTATTAGTCCTCTCTGGATTCCAAAGTTTCCTTATATACAGAATTTTGTAAGTAGTTACTGGTATTTTCCCACCACCAGGCACTGTTCTTGGGTGCAATGATACAGCAACAAATAAGATAGTCCCTTCCTCTTGGGCCCACATTCAGATGGAGGAGCAAATATAAACCCACAAAACAGCTGGACATATTTGATGTGATGGTGTCCAAAGAAAACTGTAAAAATCTGTAAATCCTCTAACAATGTCTGGTATTGTTCAAGTGAGATGCCAGAGACAAGAATGAGGACTTGATTGGAGAGAATCTAAAACATGCCTGGAATCATGGAATACTTCCCTGTGAGCCTGTGGTCAGGGAGGCTACAAAGGTCTCCAAAGCAGCTCCAACTAATGCCATTGCTCTTGGTTACCCACCGTAACTACATGAGAATTCCTGTGGCTGAAGACACCACATACTTAGGCTGCACTGCATAGAGAAGTTGCTCTCAAATGTACCAGGAAATTTCCTTTCTCCTGACTAGCTATTTCATTGGACCAGAAGACGCTGTGTACGGTGGTGGGGGAGAAGATGGATCAATGATCTTATACAGCGTTGGACGACCCTGCATGCTCCAATAGCAACCTGCCACGCAAGATGTACCCACTGTTTCAGTAGCAGCGTGATTGTTAGTGGGGTCACCAGTCACTTTCTGATTAGGTCTGAGGTCTGTTGCGGGGGAAGGAATTCATGTCTAATACTATAAATAGGGTCAAAAGTCCATGGCTAGGTTGGAACCTATTGTCTTTATTTTGTTAAATGCTCATGATATCAAACTGCCTTCTAAATATTTATATTTATACTCATAGACTTAGGCTCCTCTCAACTTTGATTAGAGAAACTCCTTTACGGTGGTCAGCAGTCAATACAAAGACTCATAACTAGTCAAAATGCTGAAATAAATGCTTATGGGTGCTCAATCCAAGGCCGTACCTCTTTATCAACTCTCCTCTAAGACTCAAGGAATACTGTAAATGGGAGAGAATGTAAGCACCGGAGGATAGGAAGGAGTGTTGAGGGATTCTGCCTTCTGGGCATGGCCTGGATGCTGCACTCATGAGCTCATAGTCACTGTCGTTACTCATGTAAGCTCATTCCAAGATCAAGTTAGCCAACATTCCAGCCAAGATGTGGGTGGGGGGTGGCGACTCATGATGCTTCACCCCTAATGTCAATGTTAGGGCTACATTAAGTGAACTTTGTAATGGAGGAAAAGGAGGAGGAGAAGTTGGGAGGTGAATACTTGGGGAAAATTTTGCTGGGAACTAGAGAAACGAATTGTGGATATGATCACATTTCATTGTACATATGTATGAAATTCTCTAGGAATTTATTTTAAAAGACAAAATGAGCCAAAAACAATAAAAATCAAAAAAGTAATGCCAGGCACAGTGCAGGGAAGTGTACAACATGGGCAAATGGAAATTGTTTTGTTCCTGTTAGGTTTTCCTCTGGGGGAACTCTCTGAAGATAACTTGCTCAGCTCTTTCGCAGTGAAAAGGCTTAATCCCATATACCTAACTGCAGAGTTACTCTGACAAGCATTACACCGTGGCATTACAGACCCCCACATGTCACACTGTGGCCATGCGTTACAGATCCCACATATCACATTGTGGCCATACATTACAGACCCCACATGTCCAATGCAGATTGAATTAACTGAACCATAAAAGGTCTTTTGTAAGTCAAATACTCTTCTGAAATCCAAATATTAAAACTAAATTTGTTCTCCTTTATTTCTTAATCTTGAAGGGTTATCAAAAAAAATCTAGTAAATTTCCTTAGGCTCAATTTCTCTTTTTAAATCCCTAAGGTAGCTTATTTCTTAACTTGTTTCAGTTGCCTTCGGCCTGCATGTATTGGCTCCTTCCCATCAACTCACAGACTGGCTACCTGACAACAGTTAAAGGCCAGCTATTCTACTGGGAAAACTACTGCCTTGGTGGGCTTAGTCCTTAGCGGACTGAGAGAGTTAAGTGAAGCTTCTAAGGCAGAATCATTTTCAATCACAGGATGATTTGTGTTGGGAGACTTTCAAATCCTAGATGATAGTAACAAAATAGCTATTGAGAATCTGGTACATGCAGAGAAAATAATATAGGGCCAAAATATGAGAGGAAAATATTCTTAACTAGGCCTATGAATGGGACAAGTCCATGTAACTTTAGCTTTCAGACCCTCTGCAAGTGAATAACCGGAGATAGCAGACCATTCATTAACTCCCACACCACCATGTTCTGCCAGTCAGTAGCATCACTTAAGATGATGGTACAGTTTGGCTTAAAAACAAAATCAAAGAATATTGAGCTTATTTCACTTCTATGTCTCTAGAAGTTTATAAACTGCACTTCTGTTCTTTGGTCTCTACAGAAACAATAAGCAAAGGCTTATGATTTTCGCTTTTGATTAACACAGAAAGCATTTGCTAAGCCTGGCAACCTGGTATGAAACTTGTTGCCAAACATGATAGGGTAATATAAAATAGAAAAGATAAACTCTCAGAACTGGGAGTGCAGAGAATGCTGTCTTTTCCCAGCACGTCCATACGTAGGAGGTCATTCCACTTACTCTAACTATGCTGTTTTCCTTCTAACCATTTGGGACTCCTCCTGTGGAATTGTCTTCAGAGCCTGTAGATCCCATTTCATGCCAAGTCTTCATCCTTTGGGGTGGCGTGGGGGTGGGAGCCAGAAGAAGGGAGTAAATGTAATGATTTCTGGAAAGAGCCATAAGTCATCCAGAGGCTAATCTGGTAAATAGTGTGAGAGTATCCATTTGGGGGGAATAAAAAGAAAGGAAAATATCTGTAAAGATCTGTAGATCAAGTGTAGAGCCTGACATGGGCTCTGTGAACAGACTCCTTAAGGGCAGTTTTCCATGCAGCACTGGCCTATGACTGACATTCTTGCATAGAATTTTCCAGAGCCTTCCAAATGGGCTACTTTGGATATAGCACCTCAGACTCTTAGAAAGATGGAGAACATTGGGTTCAAACATGCTCACAAAAATCTGGAGAAGAGTAAACACTGACCAAGGATGTGGAATCAAAATGAAGACTGTCAGGTAAACACACTTTCTTGATAGAACCTAAAAAAAGAAGACTTCGCTGTGCATTGGTTCCTCGTTCTTCTGCCTGGAGCCTGACTCAGGACTCAACCATTGGTGATGATCTGTTGTGACGAAGGCTGCTTGCTGGTCCCTGGCCGCCCAGCAGTTTAGACTCTAAATAAACATAGAAACTGTATTAATTAAATCACTGCTTGGCCCATTAGCTCTAGCTTCTTATTGGCTAACTCTTACATCTTAATTTAACCCATTTCTATAAATCTGTGTATCGCCACGTGGCTAAAGTTCTGACATCTGTCTCCAGTGGGGCTCCATGGCTTCTCCCTGACTCCACCCTTCTTTCTCCCAGCATTCAGTGTTTCCCTTCCTAGCTCTGTTCCCCTATAGCTCTGCTATAGGCCCAAAGCAGTTCTTTTATTAACCAATGATATTCACAGCATNTTATTGGCTAACTCTTACATCTTAATTTAACCCATTTCTATAAATCTGTGTATCGCCACGTGGCTAAAGTTCTGACATCTGTCTCCAGTGGGGCTCCATGGCTTCTCCCTGACTCCACCCTTCTTTCTCCCAGCATTCAGTGTTTCCCTTCCTAGCTCTGTTCCCCTATAGCTCTGCTATAGGCCCAAAGCAGTTCTTTTATTAACCAATGATATTCACAGCATACAGAGGGGAATCCCACATCAATGTCTACCACTAGAATAAGGCAATGTCAAATATGACACGGCCATTATCCAAATAAGCATGCTCTTCCCCACACCAGGAAATTCAGGAATATATCTAAAACTCATAATTCATCTCCTTATAATTATTCATTTAATCAATAAAATATATGTATATTTAAATCATTTTGTATATCTACAATGTGCATCAGTATTACTTTGAATGAGCATATTGTATTATATTTTATATAAGTATCTAATATTATATTAGATACTGTCCCACTATCATAATCAATTTTGTTCCAGGTCACAACATTTAGAAAGCTGCTTTCATGCCCTCTTCCTAAAACCGCATGTTCTCAGTGTCTACTATGCCGCCACTTCCTGTAATACTTGAAGAAGCAATCTTTAAAAGGCTCCCTCATAACAAGACCCATCTTGAATGCAAGGCCATTCACCCAGTGAAAGAATAATTAAATATTTATCAAAGTTCACCAATTCTGCTTGGAAGCATCAGTAGCAACCCCCACTGCAGTTATGCCAGGTTGACATCCCCTGAAGGACTTCATTACTCAAAATTAAACAGCAAATAGAACATTCCATGGTATGAAATGATAAAAATAAAGCAATTCTACCTTTCCAAACAGTGATTCTGGGGGTCCAATCTAACCTAGTATTTTTTCTTCACAAATACACTTCATTTTCTATTCATCGTTTTTACATAGTGCACGGGTCCTCCACACTGATACAGATATATTCACTCACCCAAGCCATATTCGCTTATATTAAAGATAGATTTTAATTCAATGAACGATAGGTATTTAAATAACTGATCATCTGAGTTATCAATTTCAGATGTAACTGCTGGGTATCTGAAAGCCTCAAATTTACAAAATTCTCTCCATGACAAGGAAAAAATGGTGATACAAAATTAAGGTGAGAGCTTTTTGAAGACTGAACATGTTTATAATGTTCTCAAAGTTTAATATTGCTAAAGCATATTAGTGACGTGGGGAAAATATTTCACTCAACATACCTGATGATTTTGAAGAGGGTCTCCAGAATTGGCACCTTGAAATGATTTCTGAAAATATGCATCTGAGTCATTATTCCTCCCAGGGTTTAATACTTCTACTACTGTCTAACCTGGTGTGCAGTTAGCTTTTATTGCCAACTCAACAAACAGAGACCCTGGAGAAGACAGAATCTCTAATGAAGAATTGTCTTATTCAGATTGCCGTGTGGGCATATGGGGAGGAGGACATTGTCTTGACTGCTATTCTATGTAGGAGAGCCCAGCCCACTGTGGGCAGTAGCATTCCTAGGCAGGCGGTCCTGGGCTGTATAAGGGAGCATCTGAGTATAAGCCAGAGATCAGGACAGTAGGTAAGCACTGTTTCTTCATGGTTGCTGCATCAGTTCCTGCTTGGGCTGCTTCCCTGACTTTGTTCAGTCATGGGCTGTGATCCGCTAGTCACAGTGCTTCCCACAACACAGTAGAACACCTGGCATTTAAGTGTACGCAGAGTCAGTAATTTGCCCATCACTCCACAAAGCTGAGCATCATCCTGTGTCTTCATTTCTACTGAGAGAGTTGAGACTGAAGGCAACAGAAGTCAGGGTCCTGGGGGAGAAAGTAAATAGAGAGGCATGGAAGGGACAGAGGTTTTCTTTCTAATGTTTGATTTTCTTTCGGCACACAGAAGGAAAAAACAAAACAGTCCAATTGTTTGTCCCTAGAGAAGGGAACGTGCACACTGGATTACAATGCAAGTATTTTAAAACTCTGTATTTGTGTCTGTAAAACAAAAAACAAACAACGGAAGCTAGCTGAAGGAGTCAGGGACTAGGGAAGTCAGCCTGAAGGGCAAGACTCTGTTAGGTAAATAGTGCCACCCTTTTACTGGGACGTCATAAGCATCTCAGCTCTCTGTTTTCAGAAGACTTCTGGCTTCCAAGTTCTGGCATCTCTCTTGATGCTAAACGCCATCTAAGCTCTCACTGTGTTTGCTATTGTGTCTGAACCTAGGGTTCTGGTTCTGGATGGGCCTGACCTTGGTGACCATTCTTATGTGTTCAGATTAATCTCTGGTGTTGATGCCTTCAAAGAGACAGCTGCATTCAGACTGCTTCCTCCATTAGCAGCAGCCTGCTGGCCTCTGCGTTTTCAGTTTAGAGATGAAAGCAATGAGGGAGGATTTCTGGGGGCTGGGTGGAGGGCCCTGGTTTTCAAATTTTCTCCTGTTTTTGTTTCACAGGAAAGATGACTTTCGTGGTAATTACCCACAGCCTGCTACTGACGTAGCACCCTAAATTAGAGTTCTGCAGAGAAACAGAACCAACATATGGAGATTTTTACGGTGTGGGTGCAAAGTTAAGCAGCCTGAGAAGATCCACAATCTGCTATCTGTAAACCAAACCCTCAGGAAAGCAGATGGAGGAGTTTGAAGGCTTGGAGGATAGGTTCCAGTCCACATCTGCCAGTCTAAGAAACCAGAGCAAGGGTAGAAGATTGGTGTCCCAATGGACCATCCAGTCAGGAAAAGAGCAAATTCAGTCTCTCCCTGGCTTCGTGCTCTAGGCAGACTCTCAATTGACAGGTCTGCAGTACCCAATCCACCAGCTCATATGCTAATCTCTCTGAACACATTCATACATGTGCGCGTGCGCACACACACACACACACACGAGACAGAGAGAAAGAGAAAGAGAGAAATCATATTTAACCACTGTTCTGACATGTAATTAATCCAATTTGTGAATTATTCTCCCTAACTCCATAAGCATGCTCTCTCAGAATTTTGTACTACATGTGTATAATCTGGGCAAGCTGCTAAATCCTTACAAAAGAGCTAATGTGGATAAATAGTCTTTGCTGTTCTCTCTCTCTCTCTCTCTCTTTCTCTCTCTCCCTTCCTCCCTTTCTCTGTTTTTTTTTTCACACTGTTGTGAGAATATTGGTGGAGTCATGAATTAACATATCTCATACAAAATTTTTTTCTGGGCTGGTGTGATAGCTCAGAGGTTTCTGTAGAGGGAGCTGGTTTGGTTCCCAGCACCCACACATTGGCTCACCACTGCCTGTAACTCCAGTTCCAGGGGGGAACCAATGCCTACTCTGACTCTGCCTGCATATATGTGGTGCACATCACACATACACACACACACACACACACACACACATGTACGCAAGCACATACACAAAGTAAATAATTTTTTAAAACTATTTTCAGTTGTTAACACTAAACTTACTTAAATATTCCTTTCGTTCCCAGCAGAGTGAGTATATATATGAGCCCAAGGAGGCTATGAACAGCCCAGACAAGTGAATGGGATATTGAATTGAACTGTGTACTCATCATTTCTCCCTTTTGTCTCTGTACTGTGGGCTAATCACACATCCCTCTTGTCAACCCTCCCTATCTACATGAAACAGGCGTTGACTCATCTGCCTCTGGGATGCTCAGGTCGGAGCATGTTACATTCCCACGTAACACTGAACAGTCTCAGCCACCCTGTGTGGTAATGGAGATGGGTCAGACCTTTCAAAGGTCTCATCAAACACAGAAACCATGCATACCAACCAGTTAAGCAATGCCCACGAATGCAATGCCTCTTCCTTTGATTAGATTCAAATTAATGGAATAATCTACTTCTAAAGAAGTGAAACAGAGATTCCAGGACACCAAGGAAGAGAGTCATCTATAAGACCTTACAATACACCTGTTCTTTTCCTTTTGTTGTCTGGCCTAGCCTTCAAGTTCATAAACTTGAGTTACTGAAACTCTTCAGGGGCTGTGGGGATAGCTCAGTGGGCAAAGCATGTGCTATGAAAGTGTAAAAATGGGGTTAGTTCCCCAGAACCCATATAGAATGTAGGAGAGGCACGGCAGCTGCCTGTGATTCTAGCAGAGGAAGGNCTAGCAGAGGAAGGTAGAGCCGGGCAATCCCCAGAGTACTCTGGAAAGCGACGTCAGCCACGTTGGCAGTCTCCAAGTTTGGTTAAGAGAACCTGCCTTAGCAGATTAGGTAGAAGGACAATAAAGGATGCTTCCTGACATCAACGCTGGACCTCCACACGCCCTTGCACCTGACCATTCACACGTGTGCAACCCCCCCACATATGCCCACATATATGCACACGTGAACAGACAGCACACAGAGACACACACTGGAATGGAAGCGAGGACAAGGGAATAGAACTCTTTTGTGACTATTTATGGGTGTTAGTCCACAGAGACCCCTTTTGTTGTTTGTCCCTACCTGTCCTTATCATTCCCAGCTCCTCACTCAGCTTAATATCATTCATCTTTGTGGTCCATCTCCCTTACATCTAGAAATGCACAGGTGCCTCTGGATTGGCCGTGGCGATACGGATATGTACGGATGAGTCCATGGAAAGCTAATAGCATGAGTCAAACGTGCATTTAATGCACCTGCTCCACAGAACTTCACGAATGAGCTACAGAGCACATTAATGTCAGCTGTCACAGACACCCCGCCTGAAAGACCGAATCATGGGCCATGGGCCCCCACAAAGACTGAAATGCAAACCTCCAAGTCTAATTTCCACTGAATATATATTGCTTCCACACCTTTGTAAAGTCTAAACATCCAGTGTCAACCATTGTAGTAATAAGTCAGGATCCAGGACTGTTTGTATCCTTGAAAAATAAAGCTGTTTTCTTATCAGATTAATGAGATCATCTCATCCATTTTCTCATTTTATTCCTCTCTAGTGTATTTTGATACTTGGCCATGTTGTTCTGAGAAATCTTGTTCATTGTGTTCATTATATGAGATATTCTCATAGGATTTTCTCAAATCATATCATACATTTTCTTTATTGACTTTCCTTATCAGCAGACATGGAACTTGCCTTCAGATGCACAAACAACCTGGTGAGAGTCCTCTCCATTGTCTTTGTATCCACAAATATCAAATTTCATTATCCTCCCCACCCCCTTGCACTTAAAGATTAAAATATTAGAAAGAAGGCATACGTGCTATGAGATATAACCGTGTGTGTGTGTGTGTGTGTGTGTGTGTGTGTGTGTGTGTGTGTGATTGCAGGACCTATGGAAGTCCGGATCGGAGTTACAGGTGCTTGTGAACTACCACACGTGGATGCTAGCTAGTAAGCTAACTCAGGTCTGCTGTAGGCAGAGGATTTTAGTGCTAAAAATCCCAGCATCATGGCTCTTCTTTGAACCATTATACCAAGAAGCCAACTGCTCTTGCATAAACCCTACACATAACCCCATCTCACAATATATTAGTATTTAAATGTCTCACAGAAATTAGTTTGATGCATATATGTAATCATATAACATGAGCAACAATGACTTTATCAAGATATTTATTATGGTCATGAAGCTTACTAATAATAATTTTTATTTTTTGACATAGGGTCTCATTATATGGACCAAGCTAGCCTGGAAGACATTATATAGTGATCCTCCTGCCTCCGCGTCTCAAGCGCTGAGATCACAGATGTGTGCCACCGCACTCAGCAACCAATTTTGAACTCTTGAATCAGGCATTATTCCTTATTGAGGCAAGTTTGGTCCCCTTCAACTTCACGAGTACAAAAGCTTTCTCTTACGGCCTTGCGACTCCAAGTAAGTTCTGCCTGACAGTATCAGCAATGTCTTCTGGCACTGCAGACTGAGAGACTGAGTTGTGTGATCAGAATTCAGGTTCTGAAGCCTAGCCTGACTTGATGTTCTTTGAGGAGAAATTAGGATAAGATGAGGGCATAAAAGAGGGGCCTCATCATGGAATTAATGACCTGGCTAGAATTCAGAAACCTAGTCTCTCTCTCTCTCTCTCTCTCTCTCTCTCTCTCTCTCTC
>LOEQ01004029.1:0-13487 GCA_001685075.1 Bramus lutescens
TTTCAAGACAGGGTTTCTCTGTAGCTTTGGAGCCTGTCCTGAAACTAGCTCTTAGAGACCAAGCTGGCTTTGAACTCACAGAGATCTGACTGCCTCTGCCTCCCAAGTGCTGAGGGCTGGGTTTAAAGACGTGAACCACTGCCAGCAGCAAAACTTGACTTTTTAAAAAGATTAAGCAGAGTGAACTAGTCAGAGTTCTTAGGGAAGGAAAACTGATAGAACTAATACACATTAACAAGACTTATTAAATTGGTTTACAGGATAATCCTGCAATGACTGTCTGCATCCTGTTGGTGCTGAGAATCCAGTCTATGAGGCTGTGTATCTCAGAAATCCTGATACAATTCTTAAGGCGTGAGGGATTCCTAGAGAGCCCCAATCTTCAGTTCGTGTTGGAAGATGGTACAAACAGTGTCCTGATGTTAGTGAAGTATGGTAGCAGCAGAAGAGGAAGAGTAGGAGGAAGAAGAGGAAGAGATATACTCACTAGCAAGGAATGAAGGCAGGCCTGCCAAAGCAGTATGCTTTCATGTCATGACAAAAACTTGGAAATTGTGAAGAGAAACTTAAAACTATTTTTCTTTGTGAAATGACAGGCATTTTTACATGTCAACAGTCTCATAAACAAAAACAGAGAAACTCAAAGCTATAAAATACATGTGAAAAATGTTCCATTATATTTAGAATTAATCGTTATTCTGATTTAGCACTAGATCATTAAGCATAAAATCTGCTTTGAGAATTCATAGAATAATTTATTTTGTATATTATATATATATATATGACAGTAAGAAAATTCTCAAACCTTTTCAAGCAAAAGACTAGAAGAATTGCATAATTCAAATTTATAACCTCTATTAATGGGGAAGAGACAGACATTCTCTTCAGTGGTGTTGACACTGAAAAAGATACCCACACTACCATAAACCTAAAAATCGCATTCTCTCCCTTTCTTGGTATCTCACACACACGCACACATGCACACGCACACATGCACATACACACACACATAGTAAAAGGAAGAGGAGTTGAGAAGAGGAAGATGATCAGGGAGAAAGGAGAGAAAGGGTAATATGAGGTAAATATGCTAGGGAATATCCTTTTGTACACTGTGAAGATTTGTTACTTTGACTGGTTTAATTAAAAAGTTGACTGACCAATAGCTGAACAGGAAGCAGTTAAGTGAGTAAGACAAAATGAGAATGATGAGATGAGAAAGGGTGGAGTTAAAGAAGTTGCCAGAAGATGCAGAGGGAGCAGGAGATGAATGTGTCATGTTAAAAAGGTACTGCTATATGGAAAAGCATAAATAATAAATACAGGTTAACTTAAAATGTAAGGGCTAGTTAGTGATGCACCTGAGCTATTGACCAGGCATTTATAAGTAATATTAAGCTTCCAAATCAATTATTTGGGAAGCAGCTGTCAGGTATTTGGTAACAAGCAGGTGGGAGAGAAATCCCCAACTACATATATATTATCCAAATATATTATGACTTGTATGGAAATGTCATCTTATTGTGTAGTATTAATATATATATTAGTAAAACAAAACAATGACATTTATTGCTCAAAAGAATTTTATGCATCTATACTCATAGAACCATATGAAAAATTGCTCCAGTTCTTTCAGAACAAGTGAAAAATGGCAAAAGGCATTTGGTGGAAAAGATATGAAATAAAGGCTAAGAGTTGGAGAAATAGTCTTCCCCAAAGAAGATCATACCAGTTAAGAGAGCACAGGTATACAAGTAATATACATGCTGAGTAGGTTATATTTTGAAATGTATATGTATTTACATATACGTAGTATGCATGTTAAACATGCCGGGTAGTGGGGAAAGAGCAAGGAGGGATATATTGGAGGCTTTGGAAGAAGGAAAGTGAAGGGTTGAATGGTGTGTTTATATTATAATCTCAAAGTTATAGTAAGAAATGTCAAAAAATGAAACAGAGCAAAGGAAATACAAAGACAGTGGGAGAAGCTAATAAGATCTCAATGTTTTCCTGCACGGATTTCTGTTTTCTTTCCCCAAACACAAAATTGCTTCAACAGGGTTGCACTTTTGACCAAGAAAGAATTTTAGAAAGGTGATTCAACAGGCAACCATCCTGCTTTTCATCTCTCACAGCTGTCATGAGCAAAGACAGTTCTGAAAACCATGAAGAGTTATGCTACAAATGAACAACCCCTTCTTCATTAGCTATAAGTTATGATAAACAACAACAAAAACCATAGTAACCAAAATACAATTTTTGGAGTGAAATTGGTTCTAATTGATGGAGAAATCCTGCAGCATCTACTTCAAAGGAAATTGAAAAGAAGATTGTCTTGACCAACCTGTTATGCTGAGACCATGGCAACTGAGAGCTAAGATCATCTGTTCCTGAGGAAGCAGGAGACCAAGGACAATTATTCACTATTGAAGCCTTTCGTGGGTGATCTCACTCTGTCCCAGATGCATTTCATTAGGCAGGAATAAATTAGCTAACACTGCCAAGGTCAAGTTCATGTAAGGTAACAGGTTGAGGATATTTCTGATCATATGTCTATTTAGCAAACTTACATTTGGTATCAAATAGGTAGAAAAAAAACTAATGTAAAATGTCAAATGTTGATATATGGACCAACCATAGAACTTTAATACTGGCAGTATAAAATTCTCCCACCATGCTGTCATGGAGGTTGTTCCACAACTCTGTAAATGCATGTCTGTGACTCAGCAATTCAGAACAGAATTGTGTGCATGTGATCACCAGATAATATGTGCAAGACTTTTAACTGTGACATTTTCCAAAGCAGACACCAACTGGAAAATGCCAAAGTGATTTTATGAGCGAAGTTAACAGCTTGTGGGCTGCCTTCCTATAAGAACTCTGTGAGTTGGAAGTGAATAAAATTCACCTGCATTCAATGCGGCAAATACTGGAAAAGTTCGGATCATCTAGCAAATGCAATGTGGTACAAAAGGAAACCAGGAACTACCGAATGAATGTTGTTTCGTTCTCAAAAGACTCAAAAGAATGCAAGGCATGGAGATTAAAAACACGGTGCAACTTGAGGTACAGAGAACAGACACTGGAAAAATGGTTGGATCAGGACTATTGATGGTGTGAAAACTGTGAAAATATATCTACTTTAAACTTAAGTTTCATACAACTTTATATATGCATATTGTATTTTAATAAAATACTTTCCCCAAAATATGTGTTTGCAGGGTGGAACAGGAAGCGCTAGTGAGAAATGAGCATGTTAACTTTCTTTGAATGGAGAACATTATTTCTAAAAATGCCCAACTGTAAACAAAACTCAATTATTTCTTTGTATAATGGACTTGGTGTCCATCTTGTCTAATAGCAGGGAAAATCACACTTTTGGTTTTTCCATCTAGACAGAACAGTATTCTTGTTCCTGCTCCAGTGAACAATTGTCTTAAGCGTGGCTCCATTTCTTGAAATTTACTTAAATGTATAGAGTAAGAACATTAACTCAGGCAATATCATTATAAAAGTAATATCACAGTCCTTGACAATTTTAACTTTGAAAAGTCTTTTGGAGCTACTATTCTATGATCCAGAAAGAGCATATAAAGGGGCCTTCCAGTGTGTACTATAGGCAGAAGTTTCTGTCCTGCAAGCTGCTCCCAAGTAACCATGCAGAGGTTTAATATTAATTATCAATGTTTGGCCAATAGCTCAGGCTTCCTACTTGCTAACTCTTATATTTTCAATTATCCCATATTTCTTATCTACCCTCTGCTACATGGGTCATGACTTGTTACCCAATTTTCTACATATCCTGCTTTCTCTGCATATTCTCTTGACTCCTGAGACTCTGTCCTTCTGACCAGCACTATCCTAGTCTGGCTTTCCCACCCAATCTCTTCCTTCCTAGTTTTAGGCCAGTCTTTATTAACCAATTAGAGTAATGCGTATTCATAATATAAAGAAGGATTATTTCAAAGCAGTGTACTTTGGATACTGAGTGCATGTTGAAGGATTTTATATTATAGATACCCATAAAGCAGGCATAATGTCAAGGGATATGTTGATGTTCAGTGATGCCCACTGATGTGGAATTCTAGGAAAAAGTAAAGGGTGGACAAAGTGCTCAGAAAAGACAAGGAATGAGAACCCTAGAAAGTAATCAGCTGAACAAGAATGGAGATTCTTAGAGCTATCCTAGTGTCACTGGCCAACAAAGAGATTTCACCATGTCAAGATCTCATCACTAATGTATTACAAAGGATTTTTCAAGCATACATCTAATTTGCATGTATGATAAAGGTAGAATAAGTCTCAAGTTTTCATAAACATTTATGAAATAATAGCTAATATGTAGTTGAATAACTACATAACAGTAGCATGCATGCTGTGTAATTTTATTGAAACAGCCCCCACATATATATATATACACATATATATGCATATACACTTATTTCCATCATTTTTCTTTATTTAGTAATCCTAACGAACTCCTCTGCTCTGTCATCAAAAGTGCCTACCTTAGAGTAAGTATTTGAAAATTTCATAGTATTATGAAATAAAATGTTATGCAGGAGTGATTTTACTTATTTACCAGTAGCTAAACTAGAACTTCTGTGGCTTTACATTTACAGAGTTGTGTCTTATTTTATTCTCAGTCACCACAATTTCTTCTAAATTAATAAATGCAAAACTTTAACAACCTAGGGTCTTCACTCACAGTTCTGGGACTGCTCTAGAAGGTTGAGAATTTAGCCTTTGACACAGATCAAATTTATATAACAAATGTTATAATAGATTCCATCTTTAAGCCTTTGCTCACAGTTTATGTATAGTAGTAATCTCAAACAATACATTTAGAATACAATCTTAAGCTAACCTGGAAAAAAAGAGTAGAATTCTGACTGTGAACACCTTAAATAGCAGATATTGTCATAGCCTACTAATTCCCTTAACAACATACATATATTTTCAACAAAGTCAGTTAAGCTATATACCATATTTCAGATCATTTAAATATATATACTAACCCCACACCAATATAAAATTTTATAAGAAATTAAATATCAGAAATAGTGACTGCTTGCATACATACTAATGTTTTAACTTTATTTTTGCTTGAAATATCTCAAACTTATAGGAAAATAGAATGAAACACATTATAAACAGCCTTTAACTCACCATAGTATGTTATGTAATAAAGCAAGATATCAATGAAACACTTCGCCTTTATTTCCTTTTGTTCTGATAAAAGACACTGACAAAACCTCCTTAAGAAGAGAAAGGGTTTATTTCAGCTCACAGTTCCTAATTACGAACCATCATTTTGGGGGAAGCCAAGACAGTAGGGAGTTGAAACAGAGATGAAGTAATGTGTTCATGCATATGCTCCGCTGGCTTTCTATACTCTTACATCCTTTAAAACCACCTCAATCAATATAATCAAAATAATCTCCCAGAGATATGCCTACCATCCTCATTCAAAAAATCCAATTTACACCACCATTTATACACTTATGCAACCTTAAAGAATTAATATAAGTTCTGACTTTTAATATTCAGTTTGTGTTGTCCAAATTTTAAAACTTTTTCCATTCTATTATATGTCAAATGCTGTTTTATGTTGACTAAACATTTAACTTACCACCTTAGTCTCTTTTCTATTATTAAAACCACAGAAGCATAAGGTGTAACACATAAAGACAAAAATTAATTTCAGGTTGTAATTTTAGTACAAGGTTGTAGGGGTATACCTACTGATAGTCTTCCAATTTAGCAGGGTCTCAAAAACAGACGTTACCATTCCATGAGAAACCCAGTGAAATTTATTTTCAGTAAACCCTTTCTTGAGATGTCTCATTATTACATTAATTGCATGGATCGTTTAAATCATGTGTTAAGGCAGAACCCTAATCATCTTAATGTAATTTAATTTAATATCTCATAATTTAGATTAAATTTCAACATGAATTTCAGAGAAGAGAATCTATAATTATCAATTACAGATCATTTCCTCATTTCCATGGGTTTGGTCTTTAATTTTTATTGATTTAAATAAAATATTGTTTATTGTAGTTTCTATTCCTTTCTTCCAACTACACGTGTGGCTAATTTATTTTCTCCAATCTAGCTTCTTTTGTTTCCAGTAATTAATATGTCATTAAGCAGTAATCTAAAGCACTAATGTCACAAATGAGTTAATTATATTCTTATAGTGTTTTGTTTCTTATTTAAGAAATATTTCCTTACCCTTCTAAAACAAATATGGTTTTTCTTTTTTTTGGAATCTTTAAATAGGTTTTTCTCATTCAAATATTGATATCTACTTGAATTTTTTCCTTCTGGAAAGCATAATTTGGAAGTTTATTTCAATTACTTCTTATAGATATTAGAAGTTTCCCCAGAAACATGCTGCTGAAAGATAGTAGCCATGAATATTTACTGCAGAGGTCAGTGGGATAAGGAACAAAGGAGCAGGGTTCAAGGCTCTCTATCTATTTTAATTAGAATACAAGTTTGTATAAACATACTGAGATGCTGTCAAAGCTTTTCTAGAATTTAGGCATATACATTAGGATATGCTGCCTTCATGCAAAATGTATAGACCTTGAAGTAAACTTTATATAGGTTTTAATTTTGCATTAGGTTGCTCAATATTCTTATGATGTTTACTAAAAATATTTATTTATATGTATATATAATGTGTATACACACACACACTTATTTCCAATAGCTGTCAAAATTAAGAAATGAGAACTGTCTACGACATTGTGGATGTCCAAATATTGTTAAGGACCTCAGCATTGTCAGTGAGAACAAATGACAATAGTTTAAGCGAAGTGGAATTATTATAGTGCATAGTAAGTAACTTTGTTTCAGCTTATCACAATGCTGTTAAGCAAGGCTAGATATTCTAGGCTTTGGATACTAATTCTGTGTGTATCTGCTGAGATTACAGGACCAACCTTCTGTGATCCTTCCTGCAGGCAGGAATATTTGGGAGATAGGAGTGGAACCAAGGTCAAAAGATAAGTCTCTTCAAGGCTAAGAGAAGGTGGGTTGACTTCTTTATTTACAAGAACTAGATGTTTGTAAGTCAGAGTAGACATTCCTAATGGAAACCTGTGGGTGTACGGGCTGGGAAACAGTTTTCTGATGAAGCCTCTGCCAGATTCAATCTTTGTTGGCATATTCAGAGGTCAGAGGAGAAAACTTTGTGGAGTTTTGGGAATGCACTAAGGACATTTTCTTTCCAAATTTTCTTAAATACCCAGGGTACTCTCTAATTATGTTCCCAAGCTTACCAGTAAAGGGCTAATTCCATAAAATATGTGTCATAAAATGAGCCTCCAATATTATAAAATGAATTTTAAAAATATCTAATGCTTTACTTAGGAAGATGTGGACTTAGAACCAGAGAGTCTTAAAAACTGCCTTTTACCTAAATATTTTCCTCCTCTTCTCGTACATTCATTCATTTACTCATTAATTTCATTATTTACTGGTAGTGTATTTGGTAGTATTAGGGATTTTAATATCTATATCTATATCTATATTAAACTGTGAAATCTAATGCTGAATGATTTTTAGCAAATGATCATTGGATGTCTACTACATGACTTAACCAATGCTAAATTTGGAATATATGACAGGGGAAAAAAAAAGACTTGGCCCCCGTATTGATTAAACTTAAAGAATAGGAGAGGAAATTGTTATTTGGATAATGAATGAGTCTCAGGTAGAAATGGTAGCTATGACCAGGAAGGCAACAAATAGACAAGTCAAACCCTGCTCAGTGGCTCATAAAAATAAATAGCACTATCAAAGAGGACAGAGAGGATAGTATATTTAAAATGACATTTTAAACATCTGAACTCAGAGAGATTTTTTATGATGAGTCATTAAAAAGAAGCACTCTGCAATTTGTACATCGCATTTTACTGTCAAATGCATTCTGTAGTATGTAGAGATAACAAAAAATGTCTGTACATGTGACTTTTACATGAGTCTAGATAATCATGTTTATAGTCACATTAAGGATAGACAGAGTCTGTAGGCAGTAGGAGAGATCCATGACTTCTCAGAGGCCCTGATGAAAGGATAAAGGAACTTTAGTTCTGTGCCCTTCTCAGACAGGGCAAGTCTGTCTGAGCCTGGAGACAGTGCTTGGCATGAGTCAAGGCTGTGGTTTCTTGGAACCTGATTTCATCTACCTGGGCTGTCATGATCAGTCACTAGGCAGCTGTGTCTGAGGCATCCTAGGTTCTCTTTGCCAACATTGTCAGACTTAACTTTCTGCTGACCTTGGCTGGTTTCCCCCTTCAATAGTATGTATGATGTTGTGTTTCTTAATAAAGTTGCTTGGCAGAAGTCATCAGTTTATGCAAGACCTTCTGGTCCCAGATATTACCTTTGCTTCTTTATTTATCATCTTCTTTATTCCTCAGGCCCAGCCTTCCTACTCAACACTTTGCCATTTGGAATCTTTATTCTTCTGGGTTCAAGTCCGTCACTAGTTCCCAAAAACAACTTGAAAGAGAAAAAAATCCACAGACTTTTATGATTTTTATATTAATTGTCTGCAGTGTTAGACATCTTGTGGTCCTCAGTTGTCTGGATCCTGTGTCTTATGTTTGTGGAAAGATGCTGCTTCTGGCATTTGTTTTCATAGTCTGTTGTGTTATAAAACACTCCTACTGCTATTTGCATTTCAGGTTATCTATAGCACAGTATTTGCTTGCTTCTTTGAAGTTTAAACCTTAGATTTTGTGGGAAAGTTCCACATGAATCGAAGTGGCAATTGCATAGCTACATATCTGGAATATTGTAAACACTCTAGATTTTACAATGTGAGTGTTAAGTTTTACTTTGCTTTTAAAAACTTCTTATCTCTTAATATAATGTAGATTGATATCACATATAAATTGTAAGCTTTACTTGAAAAATAGAGAATAACAACATAGGAAAAGGGCATAAACTTTTAAAATTATGATGAAAAATATATTATTTGGAAAACACAGGGTCCAGGAAGATTTTATGCCCACTTACATTATGGAATGAACATTTTTTTCTCACTGGTCTTCATTTTCCCGATGTTACCACAAACCCTAGGAGACAGCTATAAGAAGGGCCTGGAGACAGATGCAGTCAGATATCCTTATTTAAAGGAGTATTTAAGCCTTGTATCTGTCTTCATGTCTTAAATATCATGACATAAAAGAACTCACAGAGCCTGGATAATTAGTTCAGCACATCTACAAATATTATTAGCCACTCTATAGTTATAGTGACTATTATGGACCTACTAATTAATATTATTTTTGGTATTGTGTGGTTTTGATAGAACATTTTGACACATTGTGATGTTTCAGACTATATTTCATAAAAAGCTATTACTTAAGAATAAAGCATAATGTATGTAATTTAAATTTATTCATTTATACACTAAAATGACAAAGAAAAGCTATTCTTGTTTTGTCTTTATGCTTGCTTTATTTTCCTTGTTTTATTTTCATTTATGTTTATAAACATTGTTAAACATGTGAAAATTATAAACATGAATTATTGAAAAGGACCAAAAGTATACAGCCCACTTATGCCTTAGGAGCACCATAAATGGACACATTAGATTTTAGAATATGTGTTGAAAATTTAAAAATGGCTTTGCCTATATAATAAAACAGTGATTAAAAATACAAGTACTTTGGGGAAATACCAGGTAAGCAGATGTCAAGATGCCCTGCAGTATTTTACTCATCCATTGATGATACAGATGATTTGACAACCATCTTATTAAAACATGTGTGAAATAATATAAACAATTTCCAAAGGCTTCACAGAAAAGTATAAGCAATCTAATTTGTTCCTTTATAAAGAAAATGTTGATTTTGTGTTTGGACTTTCAGACGAAGTCCAGACTTATTTCTCAAATGTTTCTGAATTGCTTAATGTCTCTGCTCCCACTGCCAAGTCCTGACTGCGATAGGCCTATCTGGAGGGCCACACCTTCCAGCTGTTTTTCCAGCTATGTGCTGGATTCTAAGTCCCCTTTAAGGCAAGGAACACTACATTAGAGTCAGAGCCTGGAACACAAGTTTATCTCTGTTCATTTTAAGATTATTTTTGAGCCTGGGCTCAGTAACAAACTTAATTAAAGAAGGGCACAGTGCTGGGTAGTATATCTCTATAAGTAACTCCATTTTTAACAGAAACTCTAATAGGAGCAGAATTTTATATTCCTCCTCAAAAAATTGATATAGTGAGTTTCCAACCCTATGTACCTCAGAGTGTGATTATTCTGTATTTGAACATGGCGATGATATAAAGAACTCATGTCATTATGAGTCACTAGATGCATGTACAAGGGAAATGTGCAAGGACTGCAGACGGATAAGGAAGCCATGTGCAAGTCAGGAGAATGTGCTCAGAAGAAACCACGCTGAGAAACCTTGATCTTGAATGTCCCACCTCCAGAACTAGGAGAGAAGTTTTGTTATATAAGACACCCAAACTCTCACATTTTGTCATAGGGCAGTCCTCACAATCTAATACACATGTATATTTAATAGATAAGCAAATTAATGATAAAGTAATGTCAATATGTTCAAAATTAAATTTTTGACACAGAAAATATTAGAATTACATTAAAATACCAATTTACCATGAAACTGAATTTTTCGTATAGAAAACAATGATGACAAAAAATAGATTCTCCACACAAGAAAGAGGAGAAAAGAAAAGGATGGGAGGTACAATTAAATTTGAGTGTCATTTGAGATTCATATGAAGACTAATATAGTAGTAGACATTTCTTAAATTATATATATATGAAAATATATATATGAAAGCCATCTAAATGAAATTGCCAAATAATGGGGAAGACCAAATCACAACTGGACATCTCTCATCATCAAATGAAACTTCAATACTTGGAATGAGTTACCTATGAATTGTTGGCAAAAGGGGTCCCATGGAAACCCCCAAACAACCCAGTGTGTTGCAAAGGTTATAGGTTCATTTTCACAAACAGAGAGAAAGTCCAGTTACTTACACCTATGTAACTCATTGAACAGGAAATCTGTACCTTGCTCAGTCATCATCACAGAAGCTTCCCCTGCAGCAGATGGAAATTAATGCCGAGACCCACAGTTAGACCTGCAGAGAGTGTGAGGCTTTGAAACACTCAGCCCTTAATGGGATATTTCCATCACATCTCTCCCTTCAGGGCTGAAGGAATCCTACAGAAAAAGATGCAGAAAGATTGGAAGGGTCAGAAGTGATGGACGACACTAGAAAAACAAGGCCATCTAAATCAACAGGATCCACACAAGTATGATCTCGCAGAGACTGAGGCACCATGCCCAGGATCTGTACCAGATGGGGTTCAAGAGGTGAAAAGAGAGGACATATGCTCCCATTCCTAACCCTGAAACAATCCCCAATTGATAACTACTTGCAAATGAAAATTTAGTTTTCTACAGCAGTGTCTCACGGGGAAAACAAGCGACTCTTAAGGAAAGGTTGCAGGACCAACAGTAGACCGCCAACAGCTTCTTTGGAGATTCCTTAGCTCATAAAATCATTTCAGGGCTTTCAAAATACTTACTTGTTTTTATCTACTAGTTTAATTTTATCTTTAACCCTATAGGTTTTGTGTATGTACTATGGCTTACAGTTTTGTATTTATATAGGATTCCTGAATTTGTGATTGAGTTAGTCTCTGCATCAACATCTGTTTCTTGTACCATGGATTCTTTTCCTTTTGCTTATTTTTTTCCTATTCTGATTTGTTTTGTTTTATCTAATTTTATCTTATTTATAATCTCTTAGAAGCCTTTTTATTTTCTAAGGAGAGACAGAAAGGAGGTGGATCTAGATGAGAGGGGAAATGGGGAGGAACTGAGAAGAGTAAAGGGGGGGAATGGCAATCAGAAAAGACTGTATGAACAAAAATCTATTTTCAATGAAAATGGATTCTCTCAATTTATATCAGACTAGTTAGAAATGTTCATTTTTTTCTGGGCTAGGTCATCCAATGTCTATTAAACACTCGTGTTTTATATAATTTTACTGAAAATAAAAGTATGTAACATCAGAATCTTATTCTTCTAAACCACAGTAGTTTCCACTCACCATCCGGCTCTCCCATTCAGCATACATGCTACAGCAACACACAAGGTTAGAAAGAAATATCAAATCACTCTCTCAATATAATATATCTCATGACTGACTACACCATATACTTTAAAATATGTGGTATATAAATAAAGTAAGGAAGAGGGGAAAATGATTTCCCATATTCCTACCAAGACTTCTGTTGACTCCAGCTCTTAAGCCTCCACTCGTTCCCAATAACACCAATCCGAAGGCTTTAATTCAGGATCCTTTGGGGGCATTGAAGAGCAAAATTAGAGTGGTGTGATAATAATGACAGCTAACTTAACATAAAAATAATTGAACATGTATGCACAGATTGTGGAGACCCATAAACAGAGTGACAACGAATGTCAACAAGGTGGAATAAAGAGAAAATGAGAGAAACTAGTAAGCTTTACTCTTTTACTACCTAACAAATCAGGCTTAACACCAAAATTAATCAGAGGAGATAAGGAAAGGCACCTCATTCTTATCAAAGGAACAATTAACCTAGAAAACACTATAGCACTGAAAAATATTTACCAAATTCTTGTGCACCAATATTTTTTTTTTAATTCTTTTATTTTTAATATTATAATTGCATCATTTCTCCTTCCCTTTCCTCACTGCAAATCTACCATGTACCCCTCCCTGCTTTCTTTCAAATATGAGGCCACTTTTTTCTCCTATTGTTTATATGTGTTGCATATATTCACATATATATCCCTAAATACATACATGCATTATATATTCCCAATGAATACATAAATACAACCTGCTCATTTTGTACACTGTTTCTTGTATGTTTTAATGGTGCCCATTTGGTATTGGATAACCAATTGATATGCTTTTCTCAGCAAAGGATGTTTCTCCTGCTTTCAACATTTCTTAGTTCTTTTTTAAAATAAAACATAAATGATGAATTTTTATTTTTATTTTTTTCCATTCAAAAATTTACACTTCCCCTCCTCCCATTCCCTGCCCGCTCCCCCATTCACCCTCCTCCCTCCCCCTCCCTCCTTAAGAGAATAGGCCTGGGAATCCTGTCCTGTGGGAAGTCCAAGACCCTCCCCCCTACATCCATGCCTAGGAAGGTGAGCATCCAAACAGACTAGGGTCCCAAAAAGCCAGTACATGCAGTAGAAACAAGTCCTAGTGCCTTTATTAATGGCTTTTCAGTTAGCCCACATTGTCAGCCACATTCAGAGAGACTGGTTTGATTGCATGCTCATCCAGTCCCGGTCCAGTTAGATTTGGTGAGCGCCCATTAGAACAGGCACTCTGCCTCAGTGGATGGACCAACCCCTCATGGCCCAGACTTCCTTGCTCATCTTCTCCCTCCTTCTGCTCTTCAACTGGACCTTGGG
>LOEQ01004029.1:27640-38799 GCA_001685075.1 Bramus lutescens
TTAATCTGTGCATCACCACAAGGTAGTGGCCTACCAGCAAAGTTTCAGCACATCCATCTCCAGCAGCGGCTCCATGGCTTCTCCTTTACTCTGCCTCCTTTCTCCCAACATTCAGCTTAGTTTTCCCCACCTAGCTCTGTTCCTGTATAGCTCTGCTATAAGCCAAGAGCAGTTCCTTTATTAACCAATGATATTCATGGCATACACAGGGGAAATCCCGCATCAGTCTATTGTTATACCTTCCTTTTCTTTCTAATTTTGTTCATTTGGATCGTCTTTCTCTACCTTTAGGTTAAGTTGGATTATTATTTGTTGCCTTTATTAATTTTCTCCAAGAACCAACTCTTTTTTTTTACTGATTCTTTGTATTTTCTTTTGTTTCTATTATATTGATTTCAGCCCTGAGCTTGATTATTTTTTGCTGTCTACCCCTTTCAGGTGTAATTTATTCCTTTATTTCTAGAGTTCTCAGGTGTGTTTTTAAGTTACTAGTATGAGATTTGTCCACTTCTTACCTGTAACGAAAGCACTTAGTGCTATGAACTTGCTTCTTAGAATACCCTCATTGTGTCCTATGAGTTTGGGTAGTCTGTATATTCATTTTTATTCAATTATAGAAAATCTTAAATTTCTTTCTTACTTTTTGTCTTGACCCATTTTTCATTTAGTAGCAGTGAGTTGCTCATTTTCCAAGGGTTTGTAAGCTTCCTGCTGTTTGTTGGTAGCCAACTTTAATCTTTGGTGGTCAGATGGAATGCAGTTAGTTATTTTGGTTTTCTTGTATGTGGTGCAACTAGCTTGGTCTTTGAGTATGTGGTCAATTATGGAGAACTTTCTATGAGATGATGGGAAGGTCATATATTCTTTTTGTTTGTGTGAAATGTTCTGGTTCATAGCATCTGTATATCCATTCTTTCTCTGTTTAGCTTTTGTCTGGATTAGCTGTTAATTGGTGAGAGTAGGGCTATTGAAGTCTTCGTCTTTCAATGTGTGAGATTCAATATGTGATTGTGGCTATTGCAGTGCTTCCTGTATGAGCTTTGGTACCCTTGCCTTTGGTGGCTAGATATTAAGAATTGCAATGACTTCTGTTGGGTTTTTTTCTTTTGATGAATATGTAGGACCCTTCTTTGTCTTTTCTGATTAGTTTTGGTTTGAAGTCCATTTTGTCAGATATTAAAATCCACACCAGTTTGTTTCTTTTGTCTGTGTGTTTGAAATATCTTTTCATATCCTTTTATTCTGAGGTAATATCTTTTCTAGAAATTAAGGTTTATTTCTTGGTTACAACCAAAGAATTTGTGTGTTTGGAACCATGTAAGCTTTGAGAAAGTGAACATGTGGTCAAATATTTCCATCAAATATTTTCTTTCATTAATTGCAAATAGAAAAGTTTTTATAGTACAATATTACATATATTGCTTGTAAATATTACAGAGCTAAGTAAACTGGAATCTCTTCTTTTTTGGCCTTTAAAAATTATGATATTTAAACATTTTTTATTTTCTTAGATTAAATAAAAACTACTCTGTTTTCTAAAGAGAGTTTTAATATTAATTTACCATTAGAGTAATTACTGTGTCTATGCTAATAGATTTAGATTTTACTTCAGGAAAGGTGAGTCTATTCAGAGGACTGGAAGCTTACTGTGTCTATGCTAATAGATTTAGATTTTACTTCAGGAAAGGTAAATCTATTGAAAGGACTGGAAACCACTTCAAGATATTTTGGTCCTCTCTTCTAAGAAGGATCCACTCGTTACCAGATGGTTGCTTTTTTGGTGTGTGTTATTTACTGTCCTAAGTCTTCCAAAAGAAGAACTGAATTCTGTTTTTAATAACAGCATTTATTGTTTAGATTGTCAGATTATATACACTATCTCATATCTTAGTTTCTTTTTCCCTGTGTGTGTTAAGAAGCCCATATAAAAGCAATTTGAGGGGAGTTGATTCTGGCTCAGAATTTGAGGTATAGTCCACCATGGGGAGAAAGTAAAGGCAACAGTTGCTGCAAGCAACCAGTCACACTGCATCCATAGTTAAGTAGAGAACAGTTAAGGCTTCTTAGCACCATCTTGCTTTCTCCATTTTATAGAACAGGAAGCAATGGATTTCATAGTGAGCAGGTCTTTCCAACTAAACTGAATCATGATAATCACCTACACGTATGCCCAGTAGCCCATCTCCTAGGTAGTTCTAAGTTATGTCAAGTTCACAACTAGCTTGTTTAATCCACAGACAGAGATTTTGATAGATGAGTTAAAGGTGGGTGACCCAATGGTGTTTTTGAAAAATAGTACAATTCATAATGTTCTTAGAAAATTTTTCCAAATGGTAATACTTAACTATAAATTTATTGTTCTCTATATCCAAACTTTCGCAATCAATTTGCAAACAGTTGGCTCTAAATATGTGAGACTGCATTTCCAAGACCATTAACGTTTCAATACACCACAGAAGTATAATTGTTTCTTGATAGTCTTTCTCCTTTTAGATGTTATTTTGGGTTTAGCATATAAGGAATTGGGTTTCCTTATAGCATCTTCATATATAAGTGCCATTAATTATTATTTTCTTTGGATTACTCAACAAAAATGCCTCTTGCCTGGGTAGGGGCATTGGAATTTAGAAATATAGTAAAGAATACGAAGATGCATTTAAAAATAATAAGACAGAAATATATAGAATAGTACCAGGAGGGAGTTCCAGTGAATACTGAAATTGTCCACGTTTAATTTCCAATTGCTTAGAATACCCCTGACACCACAGGTAAGACAAAAGAACTGCATAGTCTTTTCTTAATTTCTAAAAGAAATTCAGAGAAGTTTCCTTCTGCCACAGATGGGAACAAATTTTTTTCCAACAAAATATATTCAGTGTAAGTTTCTATGGCTAATAAATAAAATTCCAAAATTATTTGATTCTATTCTAGAGGCAAATTTTATTAATCTACATTATTTTGGAACTTATCATGTAGCCCAAATAGCCCCAAACTGATTATCCTTCTACTTCAGTTTCCAGGTCTACCATACCTAATTTCTAGGATTTCTCTATTAAAATGCAATGAAAATATCCAGAGGACAATTATTCAAGTAATGCTGGTTGGTTTTTTGCACTTCACTCTTTGTCTCTTTGTTCTTTGACCTTTTGAGGGCCCACCACTCAGCTCCCAAATAGATAACACATGGATTCTTATTCTTACTGATGAATATCCAACCTTAGCTTGGCTGGGTTCTTGCCAGCTTTTCCTAACTTAAATTAACCTGCCTATATTTCGTCACTAGGCTTTTGTCTTTCTTTATTTCTGTATACCTTCCTTTACTTCCTTTTTAGTGGCCTGCTGTGTAGCTAGTGGCTATCCCCTGGAGTTTTCCTCTCTTCCTCTTTCTCTTGCTCCTCGCTCTTTTCCTCCCAGATTTCTCATCCCCTCTGCCTATCGTTTCTTCTGTCTTGTTATTGGCGTTTGGTTCTTTATTAGATCAATCAGGTGTCTTAGACAGGCAAAAGTAGCACAGCTATGGCAACTGAATATTCGAAACACATGACATCACCAAGATTTCAGTGTTCTTCTGTATAAAAACATAGCTGGGAAGTAGATTCCACGAATTTGAGAAAAGTCTGTTGACCGGACTGTGGCAAGAATAACTACGTCACTTCAAACACTAGGTCATGAGAACTTCTGTCCATCTCTGTCTCAGGATGCGTGTCCTCCAAATCCAATCTTCACATTTGGAAACGATGGAAAGACAATGCGAGTGTTTCATTTAAGATACAGCACTTGAATCTCAGCTACAGCATCATCAAAGTCCTGGCATGTGGGTGAATAAGAAAGACCAGATGATTCTAATTCCTCATGTTTGACAACTCCTGCTACCCCCTAAACAGCATAGAATTGAGAAAAAATTGACAACATTGTGTCTTGAACTATCAAAGCCCAAGGCAGATCACAAATTATGTTTCTCTTTAAGCTACCGAGGTTTACAAAAATTCAGTGTGCGACTTAAACCTAGATTTAGAAAACTATCACAACTGGTGAGTGGTCTGGGTGAAAGCTGTTTTCTGGGTGTGATAGTCAAGCAGAAATATACCCAGGGGACCCATAAGTAAATGAGGATTCAAATAAGAGCAGAAGTGAGTTTGTCTAACTGTTCAAGACATCTATTGTTGGGAGGCTATTTACAGATTATTCATATTGAAATACATTTATTTTTTTCTTCCTTCCTCCCTCCCTCCTTCCTTTCTCCCTCCCTCCCTCCCTCCTTCCTTTCTCCCTCCTTCCATCCTTTCCTCCCTCTTTCTTTCTTATCTGAAAAATTTTGGGGGTTGCTTACAGGAGCATGAGTGCAGAAGTTATTTACAATAGCATGGGTTAGTTTCTGGCCACCACATTACCAAAATTTGACCCATAGAAGGCTGATAACTCACAAAACCTGCATCCCTGGCGTTCCTTACCTCACATACAGAAAACTCTCCTGATGAGTATCTTTTTTTTTTTTTGAAGTAAATTGTTCACATCCTCCAACCAATGATTTGTTGTCTTTAGCAGTAGTGACTGCTTAGTTCTATCATAGTGTCAAAGCCTTTGGGACTTTGTGGGGACTCACAGGGCTCTCTGAACAATTTATAGGAAGATCACATAGTCCTGCCTCTGAGAATTTTGTTCAACTGCTTCATGGCTTCTGAGTGTGCTGCTTTCTGCCTTCTCAATATAAAATCTTGAGCTGCTGTTTTCGCTATTCTTCCACATAATCGGGAGTTAGCATTACATAACTAAACTTTTAGCAGAGAGGGAAGGTGCTCTCATGGTCCACTGGTCGTGGCTACATCCACAAATTTTGCTCATATATGTCTAGTTTAACTGTTTTCTATTCGTCACTGGATTTCTCCCTGCTATCCTGTCAGTACATTCAGCAAGTAATTTAAAAGGAGCTTACTGATTTAAAAATATCCATAGTAGTTCATCTCTCTAGTTTTTGAGTTTTAGGTTCATACCATTTTACTTGCAAAACATTAATTTCCTTCATTAGAAGTTGACACATATGACCTTGTATACAATGTTTTGATAAATGAATCCATGATGTTGATAGAGTTCACCAATGACCCTTCTAATTTGTTTTTTTTTTAAGAGAGGGCAGCTCCTGCTGTTTATTTAATATTCCACGTGTTGATAACTTCTTTTTTAAAAAAAAATATTTATTTATTTATTTATTTATTTATTATGTATACAATATTCTGTCNAGAAGAGGGCACCAGACCTCATTACAAATGGTTGTGAGCCACCATGTGGTTGCCAGAATTTGAACTCAGGACCTTTGGAAGAACAGGCTTAACCACTGAGGCATCTCTCCAGCCCTGACCCTTCTAATCTGTAAAACTGTCTATTGTTGACTCAATTTCTTTAATAGATGTATGTCTTGAATATTTTCAGAAATATTATTCTTTTAGAAAATGAATATAAATGGAACAAGGAAAAATTTCAATAAATAAAATAAATTGGACATGAACAAGTTGATCATTCTAAATAAAAATCTGATATTAACATGTGTTTACACATGTGTGCATACACTTGCATATGCATAAATATTAATATATGAATTATATCAAATACAAAAACAAATTTAAAAAATACAAAGTATTTATAAATATACATTTTTCATGAGGAAGGGAGGTCATGCTATGTGTTAGAATAAAAGATGGACTGTCTTCTCTCATAGGCATTTTTGAGAGAGGGAGATGGACAGACAGACAGAGACAAAGAGATTAATTATTCATAAGAGAGGCTGTGTGAAAAGGCAGGAAGGAAGGAGTATGAGAACCAGCTACAAGAAGAAATGATTCCTCACCCTTGAGGTCTAAAGGTGCCAGAATATATCATTTTATGTAAGATGAATAGGTCTTCCTGATAGTTCTTTTCCTCTTCATAATGTTGCAAACTTAACCTGAGAAAAGTACTAGAATTATTGAAAAGTAGTAAAATCTTTGATAAATGATGGAAAAATCCTACAATGGCCAAATACACAGGTACTGAAGATTAGATTGTTCCTGTGTTCTGAGTCCCTTTATGGCTGAGGGATTTCTGTCCTCAGACACACATTTCTAATACTAACTCTCTCTCTCTCTCTCTCTCTCTCTCTCTCTCTCTCGCTCTGGTGTGCTCTGTCTGTCTGACACATATGGTAATGTTTGCATACCTGTAGCTTATCTGCTTTAATTAAGCTGTAAAATTGGCCTTATAAAAACTCATAGCTGTGTAGTACTTTGAGTTGCTTTAGTAAAGAAGGTGTCAGCAATGGCTTAGTGTTTTGTCTCAGTTCAGACTTGACCTGAAGACAAATTACTGCCTTTGCCTAACCTTAGATAAGATCAAAGCCTTCTCATACAAGGAAGTACAGAGTGGTTTTCTGGAAGCTTCCATAGTTTGGGCTTCAGTGATCCCAAGGAATTTGAGTAAATCATAGTGCTTTCTGCTCCTCTTAGCTATGCAACTCCTGTTATCAAATAATCATCTACTTTAATAAAAAAGCTGAAACCACATAAAGGGCATCAGCCTGTACTTATTACTGTCTTCACTCTGCAGAGAACATTGGATTCCTTCTCAGCAATCTTAGCACATATCACACCAGTACCAGTGGCAGATTTGCTTTCTCAAAATCCAGTTGTCCATTTCCTTTGTTGTTAAAGTATAGATAATCTTAGGGAAATTACTCAAACTCTGCAGAGAGACTATAGATATTTTAAGATGTTTTGAAGACTGTTATGAGTCCCTGCTCTTCGGTGTGGTTATGATAGTGAGTACAGGCCAATAAATACTATGCATTTCTCAATAAGTAAGGAATTTTATTTATTTAGCATCATAACTCAATAACATAATATCACTTTGGAACTAGGACAGAACGAAAAATGCAAAACAAAATGTTCTTTCCTAAAAGTCTGCGAATCTCAATCTTCCTGCCTAGACATTGGCTGTTAGTCTTAGTTACAAACGGTTTTGGTGTGGAAAGTCTCCTAAGTACCCCGCTCCGAAGTGAGGTGATTCACTCTAAGAAGGAAAGCTATTTCTGAAATCCAGGAGCTACTACAATAACTTCCTACTGTGGAAAGCTAATGTGGTACTTCCAGCTAGGTTCTGGTGTTCCCCTTCTGAACATAATTTCAGGAAAAGACAAAGCCACTCTGACTTTGAGGGAACAAAACAACAACCCAAGCACTGTAATCATGCCCTAAAATACAAAAGCAGGCACATTATCCAAACCACACACACAAATAAAACCAAATACCCTTTCACTAATTACAGCTTTGGCTGTGCTCCATTCTTTTCTACTGCCTAAATAATAACTATTAAATTATTTACAGAATTGCCTTTACTTCCTGACCATAGCAGTCAATTCAGAACAAAATCACTGCTTCTTTGAAATCTACTCAATATGATAAATGCCAATTCCAAATCCTCAAAGCCCATTTATTGTCACTGTTTCTGTGTGCTCCAAAGCTTTGTCATAGCTAGGTGCTGATGGTTTCCAGCATGAGACCAACTGTGCTCTCTGTGTCTTTGACTGGAGTGAACTGATCCTTCTCTTGGTACGAGCTCACAATGTAAGGCAGTCATGTGCAAAGAACAGAGTCAGCAACAGCAACTTTTCTAAGCACACGAGAAAGAATGGTCTGCAGAGCAGGGAGCAAAACACCAAAAACAAGTTTTGAAGAGAGAAATTGAGAATCATTAGTCATGAATCACTGGAAGAGCCTAGGCTTAGGTGGCTAAAGCATAGAAATAACCATCCATGGATTCTTTCACTATTCAGTAAATCAACTAGAATTTAATGCAGATTCAATATGTATCTGACATGGGGAACACGGGGTTCAATGATAGGCACAGGAAACACTAGTCTTTTCTTCAACCACATCAGTATAATGGTAGCAGATAGAAATGAAAGCAACTCAATTGCAGAGTTAGAAAGTATTACTGTATGTGATGCTATTGATAAATGGGTGTCAGAGAAACCACGCTAAGAAGAAAGACTAGTGGTGATCTCCTTGGGTAAGAAAGAGACTTTGGGATGACAACTGAAGAATGAGAGCCAACTGAGGGAAGAAATAAGTGAAGCATATTAATGAATTTATCAACCCTTCCCATAAAATACCATAAAAATAGAAAAAAAGAAAACACTTGACATCAGGATTTGCCAGGTCAGGAGTGTTTTGAGCCCAAACCAGCCAAAACACTACAAGAAATTTTACATCAGTATCCACAATAGATACTAATGTAAAATTCTCATCCATGAGTTAATAATATAAAAATAGCATAATAAATGTATTATAAACCATTGTCAACTGGATTTAACACTATATTGTAAGAATGATTCAACATATAAAAACAGTCAACACACTGGGATGTGTCTCTACTTGCATATACCGGCTTCATGGGATCCTATTCTCTTCGGATGTAAACTTTGCTCAACCTAGATGTGATAGGGAGGGCCTTGGACTTTCCACAGGGCACGGTGCATGTGGTTGGGTTGGAGGGTTGGGGGAAGGGTCTGTGGAGGGAGAGGGAGGGGACTGGGTGGAGGGGAGGGATTGGGAATTTAGATTGGTATTTTTTTAAGAAATTAAAAAAAAGAAAAAACCAGTCAACATACTACACCATATTAACAGAATGAAAAAGAAATCTATTTGACCATGTCAATCAGAGTGGAAAGGCATCTATTTTGTCTGTCTACCCATCAGAGTAACATTTCTAGTAAGAGGCAAGGGGAAAAGCCTCTAAATTCCAAATGAAGAAGAATCAGCTATTAAGATGTATCATAGTGCATATGAAAATAACTTTACAGATTTACCCCCAACTATTAGTAGTAATCATAAATTTAGTTAGCAGCAGGATACAAAATGAACAGGAAAAATCAACCCTGTTCCTCTGTACTGACAAATAATCAAAAAAGAATAAGAAATAATTCCATATGAAATGGCATCAACAACAAAACACACATAAGAATAAATCTAACAAAGTAAAAAAGAAATATGTGCTAAAACCCACAAAATCTTGCTGATGAAAATTAAAGAGGACATAAGTAAAAAGACAATGTATCTTAATTAATTCAAACTACATCAAAATATTATGCGTAAAGCTGAAACTTACATAAATATATGTGTATATGTGTTTTTGTTGGGAAAACTCTCATGAGACAGGATTTAGCAAAAATGTCTTTCTTATGATGCTAGAAGATCAGGATATGGAAAAATGTAAATTGTCCATGTTGTTCTGTTATAATTGGCAGATATTTTATTTTGGATCTCATATATTTATAGAATATTAGTCCATCCAAGCATTTTTATATCTTCACTATTTAATTTAACTTTTGGGACTGTTTGTCATTACATTAGATCATCAATATTTTAGCATATGAAACTCACATGTCACTTTGCAATACTTTAATATCCAAGTCATCACCAGTTTTTAAGTTTTTCCCCTATTGACTGTTGAAGTTCCTCTACACAGGGACAGGCCAATGACTCCTTCCTTACCTAAATTCAGTTGTACCCACCCAGCCACTGGGCATATGTCCACTCTGGAGTACTGGATCACTACTGATAAAGATTTAGATCAGGAAGTTGGTGGTGAGGATGGAGACAGTTTAGTAGTTTAAGAAGTATTCAAGAGATAAAATAAGTCTTCCATGATGAGTGGAGATAGGAATATATTTTAGTGGTACAGCTCAAATTCCTAAAAGACTACAATTGGCAGACAAGTGATAGTTGACAAATTTTGTTTATTAGTATCATAAATTACTGCATATAAAAAGACAAGAGGCTTGAGGCAAAAAGATTAATTTCTTACTATTAAGGTCATAAATTTAGACAGAGTGGTGGAGAAAAAAAGAATTTTTAAGAACCAAGGTACTCAGCACTCTGAAGAATGGAAAACCTTGACCTGAAACTCTGAATATATCCAGAGAAGAAAAAAGAGACACAAGTATGCTGAGGTTCAAGGTTATGTGTGTGGGATGAGAAGGGCAATGTTGAAAAACATTGGGCATTCAGCTGTAAAGTACACTTTGGCTGAGGAGAGATTAAGCTTCTGATAGAGCCACATAGTTGAGGGACAGTTCAGAGACAGATTAGAGTTCAGGAAACAGGGAAGAATTGGGACTTTTCTTTCTGGTAGAGTTGATAGATGAAGTCCTGGGTTTGAATAAGCTCTCTTGCAAGGTAAACTTCAAATGCAGCAAGGAAGCACGTAATGAGCTGAACCTAGAAGCTGCTGATATCCTCTGCACAGCTGGCCAAAAATTGCCTCTTCATTCATTTCGGTCTTAAATGTTTTTTTTTTTCTTTTTAAAAATTATATGTTTTCTTGCTGCTGAGCTGTTCTGAATTTTTTATAAATTCATATCTAGTCTAGCGTGGGTTTTGAAAATATTTTCCTACCATTCTACAGTTTTACTGCTCACTTTATTATTATGGGCTTTGCTGAGTAACTTTTAGTCCAGTGTAATACCATTTTTCTACTTTTGCTGCTGTCACCTGTGGTGTTGAGAGCTTAGCTAAAAGACATTGTCTTTACCAGTGTCTTGAAGCATTGCTCCCTTCTTAGCATTTTTAAAGATTCAGGTCTTATGTTCAAATCTTCATTCCACTGATCCTTGTGCATGCGCTTATTCAGTTTCTCTCCATCGTTTACTGAAGAAATTCTTCTTTCCGCATTGTGCTCTTGGTGAACTTGTAAAACACCAGCTGGCTCTAAGTGCTGGCAGAGCTCTGGACTCTCCTTTCCTATGTTCTGTGTGTATTATCATACATCATTGCCATGCTATTTTTATTAATGTTACTAATAGTTTATTTTAACACCAAATCCTCTTTTGTTCCTTTGATTGAAATCATTTTGGGTATTTGGGAATATTTTCTGGTTCTACATGTGCCTTGGGACTGATGATCTTTTCTCTATGTCTGTGAAGACAGGTATTTGAAGTCATATAGTAAAGATCTCACTGAGTTTCAGGATACTCTGCATCTATGAACATTTTAAATAGCATCACTTCTTCCCTTCTATGAAGGAAGGAAGGGAACCCTGCTTTTTAGCTGGATCTTATTCAATTTCCTTGGACATTCGTGAGAGAGAGAGAGATAGATAGATAGATAGATAGATAGATAGATAGATAGATA
>LOEQ01004029.1:40280-55623 GCA_001685075.1 Bramus lutescens
TATTAACCAATGAAAGTAACACATAGACAGATGACCCTCCTACATCAGACAGGACCAAAGTAGCCATGGAAATAACTGACATGAAGAATAAGCTGTGTCATAATTTCATATGTGGGAAATAACGGCTAAGAGCAGAAGAAAATTAAGGAGTTCAAAGCAGCAGTGTTCAGGTTTTCTTAATCATATAACAATAAATAAGTTTTCTTCTCCATACCATATATGTAGGCAACACATATATTTGTGGATTCTAGTTTGCCATAGAAACTGGGTGGTACATGCCTCTAATGACAATGAAACTGGCTTTAATCCCAGAAATAGTGAAAATTATAAGACAGGAGGAGACAGATCTTAGTCACAGTTTCATTCTGAGATTCCAGGGGGTCAGATCACCATTTTTGGACTGAGGTTAAGGTAAGAGCCAGTGGCTGGCTGCTTTGCTTTTCTGATCTTCAGGTTGAACCCTAATTTCTATCTCTGAGTTTTTATTAATCATGCTTCATTGTAGTAGTACTATTCAAAAACAAAGGAAAGTTCTAGAACTGACAGAAATGCACTAACTAATGTCATGTGACTTTTTTCTGTGAAAACCAAATAGACAATCAACATGAACATATTACTGTATTAATGCCAGTTTCCTGATTTTTCTCAATATAGGGAATTCTGGGTAAAACAGTAGATCAATGGACGCCTCTGGGAAATCTAGGAAAGAAAGAATCAGGAAAAGGAAATACACTTTAATCCACAGAGTGAAACTGAGAAAAGCTTTGGAGACCCAAGAATGAAGTAAAAGGATAATGAAATAGAGAAGAAACAAGGTGGTACCCTACAAAGATGGGAACCCAATACAGGATCAGCTATGCAAGTCCCTGGTCCAGGAGGGACTCTATACAGATTCCCAAGCATAAGCTGGAGGAAGACCAGACAGACTGTCCTCAGAAAACGTCAGAGCTCTCAGAAGCCTCCATTCAATTGTGGGTTTTGGCAAGAAAGTTGTTTCTATAGGAGATATGTTAACAGCATAAACCTCATGAGTCACATTCTGACTAAGGGACAGCAATCAAGGCACATCTAGAGAGACATTCTGTTGTCATAAACTGAGGTGCCCTAGAGCCTGAAGTCAAGAACATGCTAGTCTGGGGACCTCAGCTGGGCTGTCAAAGCCCCTGGATAAAGGAAGGCCCAGAAGGGCAGTTGTGAAGAACAGAAGAGCCTTACATTGATGGTCCAAGTTTGTGGGCTACAGTGTACAGAAGTACACTGAGAAAGATAACCCTGCTTTCCCTGCCATAGAACAGATCCCAGCTGAGAATTATATTGCAGTTTGATAGCCCTAAGCCTGAGGCCAATGGGCAGATAAAATTTTTGAACCAACTAGCCACCCATTATGTATTTAAGTTGAGCCAAAAAATTCATAATTCCAGAGGCATACTTGGCACTCACAAATGCACCCCTCCAAAATGGTGAGTTATACTCAGGTCTTGAAAGTAGTTGCTCCCTCCTCCTTCCCCCAATATACTCAGTAACCGAGTTACTATCTTGGTAATCTAAGGTGTATGTTTGCCAAGCCTACAATAATTAAAGCTAAATGGGGCCATCAGAGACCTATGTTCCCATAGAAGGGCAATGGCCTCTGTGAAGAGAGCTCTTGTGAACATAGACATACAGG
Organism: Bramus lutescens; assembly: GCA_001685075.1. NCBI lineage: Eukaryota > Metazoa > Chordata > Mammalia > Rodentia > Cricetidae > Bramus > Bramus lutescens. Next base: position 41,947 of record LOEQ01004029.1, read on the forward strand.
TTCAAATACAGCTAAAACAGAAGAAAGATGGGAGTCCACTATTTTATTGGTACTGTCACTAATGGATATGACTACCTGTCTCAAATATCCCAGGGCCCACAAAGTAGCCCCTCTAACATCCAGTCTTTTGAAAATTATTTTCCCCATATGATTCCTCTCCTTCTCTCTTGTTCTTGCTGGTTTAAGCAATATTTTTACTTCAAAAATGTTAAATTTTAGTGGTTTCAGTAATAATTTTCCTACTTATTTTCATCAAAATTTATTTATTTGCATCTTCCATTAGAGGGAATATTGTTTTCTTTTCTTTAGTTTCCCTGTTTCTTTTCTTTTCTTCTTTCTTCCTCACTCCTTCCCTCCTTTCTTTTCTTTTTTTCTTCCTTTCTATCTTTCTTCCTTCCCTTCCTTCTTTCTTTGTTGTCCCTGTGTTTCCCTTTATTTAATAGTATCTTGGTTGTATTGTAATGAATTTTTAAAATGCTTTTATATCCTATTGTGTACTCCACTTATTAAATATATCCACCTTAAAAATCCTTTTCACTGTTTGCAATTCTGTCCATACCCCCTCTTCCTCTAACCACTGGCTATTGTCTTCCCCAGGAAGCAGTCTCCTCTTGTTTGCCTTTTTCCTTCCCATTATTCTATACTTATTTTCCCCCTAAACTTTTCTCATTCATTTGCTGCAACAATTTTACCCTATATCAATTTGATCTTCACGATAGACTCCAGTGGGTTGCCATGTTCAGATCCATGCTCTTTGGAGATGTTTTCATGACTTCTAATTGCCTTTAGCTGCATTTTTAACTCTTTATGGCCTGATGCTGTAGGTACTACAGGCATTTCTTTCCTCTGACTGAATAGTACTAAGTATTAAGCCTTAAAGAATAACAGTCTTATTAAGAAAATATCTCCCCAAACTGTAGAAAGGATATCTGAATCAACAAATGATTATATGGTAAACACAGAAATGCAAGAAACATTAAAACATCTAAAATAAGAAACAAAGTTTTACTAAATATGAAATAATCAAGATAATTTCCCATATCTTTTATTGTAACAAAAATATAATAGCAAGAAAAACACAGTAATTACACAAATATATAAACAATGCTTGAATTACTTGTGAGTCATCAAAGAAAAATAAAAAGTTCCCATCATCCAAGAAATCAGAGGAATAAAAAGTTCCCATGGTCAAAGAAATCAGAGAAATAAAAAGTTCAGAGGGTCAAATGAAATAAAGCTCCAACTTACCAGAATCTGTGTATACAAATTAAGCATTTCTAAGAGGAAAGTTTAGATCAATTAGTATCTGTATATATAAAAACATATAGATAGGTAGATAGATAGATAGATAGATAGATAGATAGATAGATAGATAGATCTCATTAACCTACTAGTGTACTTAAAGTCAAGGTTAGTCAAGAACATTATAAACTCTATAATAGACAATAAGAAATAAATATATAAGTATACATCTAGATATAGATATATAAGATGGAGGCAAGAGAATACACACCCACACACCCACACACGTGTGTGTGTGTGTGTGTATGTGTGTATACATATATGCAATAAGAACTGTTGAAACCAGATGGACATACAGCATGGAAAAAGCAGACATTACCCAAAGCAGCCTAGAAGAGGTGCAGATTAATGAAACTACCTGTAAAGGGCATTTTTAAACCTGTTAAGATGCCTGCAGGTTGTACTGTGTATTCCCAGGGCTTCTAGATTTCATGCATTATCTATTACTCATTCCAGAGTAGTTTGACAGTGCAGCTGTCTTTGAGTTATTTGTGTTTCTATAAGTAACCTCTCACCCATATTCCTGTAAGTAACCTAAATAAAGCCTTTTGGATCATCAAGTTGGAGTTTGGCGGTATCTGTAAAACGAAAAAGAATAAGAAAGAAGAGGAGGAGAATGAAGAAGAAGAAGAAGGAGGAGGAGAGGAAGAGGAAGAAGAAGAAGAAGAAGAGGAAGAGGAAGAGGAAGAGGAAGAAGAAGAAGAAGAAGAAGAAAAGAGAAATATTAAAATAACTAAATAAAGACTAAAAACAATACATTGAAAGAATTCAAGAGTTGCTTCATTTAAATAAATAAAATTGAAAAATCCTTAACCAAAACAATCAAGTGAAAGAAAAATATAACACTCAACTTTATATGAAAAAAAACGTACAAATACCCAGGATAGATAAAACAATTTTGTACAATAAAAGAAATTCCAGAGGTATGACCATTCTTGAGTTCAAGCTCTACTACAAAGTTATAGTAACAAAAACCTCATGGCATTTGCATAAAATCAGACAAGTGGACCAGTAAAATTAAATTGAAGAACCAGTCATAAATATACATAGCTATGAACACCCGATTTTTGACAAAAAGTCAAAATTATACAATAGAAAAAAGCATCTTCAACAAATGGTGCTGACATGACTAAATGTCAGCATGTAGAAGAACACAAATAGGCCAAAATCTATCATCCTGCACAAAGCTCAAGTACAAGTGGATCAAAGACATCAACATAAATCCAGTTACATTGAGCCCAATAGTAGAGGAAGTGGGAAATAGCCTGGAAGAAATTGGATCAGGACAACTTGCTGAAAGGAAGAACAGTAGCACAGGCACTAATACTGACAATTAGGGACATCATGAAATGAAAAAGTTTCTGTATGGCAAAGATTGCAATTAATATGACAGTATCAGCCTACATAATGGAAAAAACTTCACCAACCCTGCATCTGTCAGAGGGTTGATCTGCAAAATATATAAGAAACACAAGAAACTACACATCAAAAATCCAAGTAATCTAATTGAAAAAATGGGGCTACAGATCTAAACAGATAATTCTCAACAGAAGAATCTCAAATTGCCAATATACACTTAAAGAAACAGACACCATCCTTAGCCATTTGGGGAAATGCAAATCAAAATGGCTTGACAGCTCATGCTGGAGAAGTTGTGGAGTAGGGGAGCACTCCTCTCCTGCTGGTGGGACTCCAAACTTGTACAGTCGCTTTGGAAATCAATATGGTGGTTTCTCTGAAAATTGGGAATTGGTCTACCTTAAGACCCAGCTACACAACTCTTGGGTATGTACCCAAAGGATGCTAAATCATACCACAAAGATACTTGCTCAACTATATTCATAAGGGGATATTAGCTATAAAGTAAAGGATAACCGTGCTGTAATCCACAGACCCTGAAAAGCTACATAGCAAGGAAGACTCAAGGCAAGAAGCATGGATCTTTTGGGGAAGGGGAAATAGAAGTGATCTCATGGGTGGACTGGGGCCTGTTGGAGATGGGAACACAAGGGATCAAGTTGAGGGGTTGATGGAGGGGAGAGTACAAAAGAGATATCTGGAAGTGGGGGCATTTCAGGTCGAGGTAGAAATCTGTTGCAAAGGAAACTACCAGGAATCTTCAAAGATAACCCTAGCTAAAACTCTTATCAATGGTGGATGTGTAGCCTGAATGGGCCATCTCATATAACCAGGCCTGACTTCTAGTGGTGGGATTGGAATGCTGGCCCAGCCACACAATCTTTGACCTACAGTCTGTCCTGCACATGGAAAGTGCTGGGGTTAAGGATGGCGTGGAGAATGTAGGAGTATTCAACCAATGACTGGTCCAGTCTCAGACCATACCATGAGAGAGAGCCCACCCTTGAAATTTCCGGCAGTACCAGAACCCAGAGGCTGGATGCTGAGAGACTTAAGCTAGAACTGAACATGACTGCAGAAAACAAAAGTCAACATCATAACGCCTAATAATATATACACAACTTATCACCAAGAAACATTAAGTAAAAGAATGTGTGATGTTTGGGATTACATTTGTTGTGAATACAAACCAATAATGTCATCAGGCTTATGATCAATTCTAATCTCCTCAAAGGGTTCTTTCAGGACTGCTGAGTAAAACACTGATATTCATAGAGAGAAAATAGATTTGAGTGAGGAAAGACGGAGCTTTCTTTAGCACTTCTAGACAGGCTACATTTATCTTCCAGCTGATCTCCTAGAGCTGGAAACTGGCCCAGTTTTGGCAGGGTATCCCTGTTTCTTGCTGAATTTCCAATGACAAAAAGCTGGAAAGATTCTTTGTTTTGTTATGTTCTACAAGACCCAGCATCTTTAAAAGCATGTTTTTAAAAACTGAAATAAGAAAATTCTACATTATGTCAAATCCTGATTCTTAGTAGAGTCAACAAAATGGGAAAATTATGAAATTAGTTGGAACTTTGATGCTTGCATTGAATAGCAGCTATAAATAAAAGCTTTCAATGTAAAAATCATATTGACTACTGTAAGCTCACTTGCGGGAATTCTTAGTAATCTGGGGACAAATGAGTTTAAAAGGGAGGAAAACAAGAGCAACAGAAACATAGCCAAGTTCACAAACAATTTACGCTACTAAAATGAAGCAAACCCTGGAAAATATTTTTAGAATGTTGGTAGATTTGGTCCATTGCTCAATATTTGTCATGCCCCTCTCCCCTTGTGAAAGCTCCTTTGGCTCTTAGTCCAGGTGGATTAGAAACCCAAAACATCAATACTGATAACCTGGGACTTAAAGCAGCATCTTCTAAGTTACCTAGGAGCCATAACTATGTGAAATGGTAAAAAAGGGGGGGGGGACTGAGTTCTGAATTTGTCATCAAGTGACCAGAGCTTGACAGGAGGACTCAGGTCCCTGACTTCAACAGATGTCCCAGTTCTTGAAATTTCCTACAAGTTACATATACAAAGGAAAGAGCACTAATGATTATTTGTACCTTACTATTGTCACTTTGTTTTACTTCAAGTATCAAATTACTTGTCTAGTTTAGGAAACATAGGTAACTTGAGCCTGGTGTCTCCCCACATTAGAGAAGGCAATGGGCTCCAGAGAGAGAGGTTGCAGCTGGGTAGCTGAAATCCTGGATGTTCATCTGTGCCTGCCTCAGAATTATCAGCAATGGTGTCATTAAATTTCTCAGATCAATAAGCCTTCAGATACTTAAATTATATAAAAATTGGCAAAACCAAACCACCAAACAGGTTTATTAAACTAAAACACAGAAGGTTCTCAAATCAAATGTGTCCTCTGATTAATAGAGCACGAACTTGAAGTTCAAAATGACTTAAAAAGGTACAGTGCATTCTCTAGGTTCCCCAGTGTTCGGAGGGGAAAGACCTCTTGTACTGTTTAAATACTGAGCACTGATTTTTACTTAAGATTTTACATAAAATGATATTGTAATTACTTGGTCACAAAGGCATATTTCTTTTCAAGAAGATTAATTAAGAGCGGAACATGGTATTTCAACTTTTATACAGCACAGACTTCAGAGTTTGAGTTTGGAAAAGGCAGTTTTCTACCTCAAAGAAAGCCACTGTGGATATAAGCATGCATTAAAGAAAGGATCACACACATTCCTTAAATGTCAAATGTCTCCTGTTGAAATCTGTGGCTACATAAGAAATTGAACTCCTAGATTTAACTCTAAATATTTGGGCTAAATATAAAACACCACTTAGAGGCTCCAGAAAATGAACAGAACCAGGAATATTCTATCCCAGAACATTTACTCCACACCAGATCTGAAGAAACGATGCTCTCCGTGGTTTATAGGAAATCATAGCATTGTAGAATTCTACTGAGTTGTGCTGTGTGGAATGTGTTCTCCTCTACTTCCATATAGTTTGATTTGATTCTTCTTACATCATAACCGGAAAGTTACCTTGACTGAAATCACATTGAATCCTCTCTTTGACTGTGATGAGGAAAAGCTCAGGTCTCTTTAGGCCTCTTTTCAGGCTTCTCCAATTATGCACAGCTCAGAGATCAATGGGATACTTGGGCAAGGGTAATACAAAGAATTCCATCTCCCTTCTGGCTTCATTTGTGGCATTTGCTGTGATCTCCTTCCCATTCTTCTAGGGTAGAAGTCAGCCTGATATTTCTTGGATCTTAGCTGGGCCATTTACCTACTGCTACAACAGAGGCTGCCTGGCATATTTAGAGTGGATTGTGCTGAATTGTGTTCAGCCATGTTCATTGCATCATTTATGATCTTCCAATACCTGTCTGGTTTTGTCTGCTGCATGCCTGTGCTAGTTGTTTTTTATTTTATCCAGAGCTTATAGCTATTAAGTGTAGGAAGTTCCATTTTTTAAATGTTGGTCCAAAGTCATCACCAACATAACTGTTTTTTGTTTGGTCCTTTTTTGTGTGTACTCATAGGAAGAGGGGACATGAAGTGTGCTGGCTGTATGCTGGCTAGTCTTATATCAACTTGATACACAAACTAGAGGTATCTGAAAGGAGGGAATTTTATTGAGAAAATGCCACTGTAAGATCTAGCTGTAAGGCATTTTCTTAAAAGTTTTTTGATGGAGGAAGGCCTAGCCTGTTGTGGGTGGTGTCATCCCTGATCTGGGTTCTATAAGAAAGCAGGTTGAAAAATCCATGGGAAGCAAGCCATTAATCATCATCCCTCTGTAATCTCTGAATCAGTTCCTGTCTCCAGGTTCCTGTTCTATTTGAGCTACTTCCCTTGACTTCCTTTGATGAGGAAAAGCAATATGGAAGTGTAAGACAAATAAGCCTTTTCCTCCCCAATTTGCTCTTCATTCTTGGTGTTTCATCATGGCAATAGAAATCTTGACTAAGACATGAAGTACAAGAAGGGCTACAGATTTATGCCCACCCTACTCAGGGCTTGTTTGACTGAGTTCTCTGCTATTTCTAGACTCTGTAGTCATAAACTTTTTGTTTCTGGTTCCAAATCCAAAGGTCGAAGTGTGAGTTGAAAAGGTTTCAGTCTTCTTTCATGAACTCAGATTGTGCCATGATGGGAAGAGGGAGGGCAGAGGTGGAAAGAAAGCAGCTTGCCTGGCTTTGTGAACATTTCTCTCAATATTCTTATTAAATACTTCAAGAACCTTGAGAGATTCTGGAATCTATTCTCTTACCTACTGTAAACCTAAATATTAAAAATTAATTGGTTCCATGGAATACCAAATGGGGTTATCTCATTATTTTTCATAAAATTTCATTTTCTACACAGATTTTTATAAATATACTAAAACTAATATACTAATTTGGATCTAATACCCAGTTAATACTCAAATCTTTTCAGTTTTCTACAAAATGTGCCAAAACCAACATGCTAATGAGGATCACACTTCCCTTCTGTGCTGTCTTTGTGACAAGCGCCTACTGAAGGAGTCAAACCTGTTAAATATACATGTCCTAGACTTGACTATTCACTTTCTCGTGATTCTATTTAACTTGGTACTCTTACTTCAGCTTGTGTGTGTATTGTGTGTGTGTGTATGTCTCTCTGTGTGTGTCAACTGCCCTAGCAGAAGACATCAGACAAATATTTAAATACCAGAATTTTATTACTGACAGTTCTGAAGGACAAAAATGCAAGATTGAGGTGCTGGTAGACTGACCTGTGGTTAGGTCTTTAACCTTACAGAAAGCTGCTCTGTCCCCCCATGTCTTTTCTCTTTTGCCAACTCATGACTCATGTCTCTTCTTCCCCTTATGCATGAATGCATCTCACTAAATTAGGACTCTGCGTAACCTTCATTGTCTTCTTAAAGGGTCTATCTCACAATATAGTCACTTTGCTAAAAGCTTTAATCCCTGAACTTTGTGAACTTTGGGGTACACAATTTCATCTACAATAATTTAAAATTAGAAACTTGAGCTTAGTTCATATTTAAAGATCTCTCCCTCTCTCTATCTCTCTGCCACCTCAGTTAACATAAGGAAGATCATCCTTACAGGTATGCCCAGGTACTTGTCTCCTAGGTCATTCTAGATTGCCAAGTTGATAATCATATTAACCTTTGCATATCTCATATATACAGAGTGGGACTTTGTGTTTTGTGAGCCACTTTAAAAATATTTGTCTTCAGTGGGTTAAAGAAATCCCATTTTTATATTACTATGATTACTTATTTTCCATGTTTTATCATTGTGTATTCTGTTGAACGTAATGACATATTTCTAATATTTAGGAGGCAATTCAAATGTCACCTTTTAATAAAGAACTTTTTTACCCCAATGGAAACCATTGAGTTATGTTCCATGAACATAACCATGCCATGTTCCTCATCAGTTTTTTTTCAGATTGTGTTTGATACCTGAAATTATCCTATCGACTATTAGTTAAAAGGTTGATTGCTTCCTCTTAATGGGGATCTGAATTCCCTTGTTACAGAATTTCTCTGTGTGTCCATATATAACTCTTCCTTCTTGATAAGTGAAATAATTAGAGCCTGTAACAGTGAACATTGAAAATAGATGGGCCTTAGTATTTGGTATATTCCTTTTTGCTTATAGTTTTCCTTGCATTATAGTATCTCCTTCATTTTAAGTGTTCATTGTGTATTTGTTACCACTGATTGAAACTTTAGACCTCAGACAGACAATTATGATGATGATGATGATGATGATGATGATGATAGTGTCAGCAAAGACTTATGGGGCACAATTTCTCTTCACAATAATCCTGTGACAGTTACTGATCCTATTTTCTTTACAGATGAGAAAACTGTCAAAGAGTAATTAAGTTACTTTCCAATTACATAGTTTAATAAAGATTTGTTAATAGTAAATTGGAAGGTATAAAGACTGTAACCAAAATTTGTATAAAATAAAGTCAACATAGAAGTCAAAGAGATGGTTTAAAGTACCTCAANTATATATATATCCCTGGCACCCATGTGAAAAGTTGGGTAAAGCAGTGTATTCCTGCAATGCAGCTTCTGGGAAGACAAGGTGAAGATCCAGCCAGGCTAGCCAATTAATGGGAGCCGGGTTCCACGAGAAACCCTGTCTCCAAAAATAAGATGGAGAGATATTCAATGATATCTACCTCTGTTTTCCATATACAAATACAGACATGCTTGCACATACAGGTATATATACATATGAACATGCACACACACACACACACACACACACACACACCATAATAACAAAATAAGCAGAGAAGAAATTGGATATTAATACTGTGGTGTATTGACAACTGATTCAAGGTACGTTAATTATCCCTAAAAATGCACGGAAATGTGCTGAGTAAAGAGCGGCAAAAATACTAGCTTACATTGTCAGATGTCTCATTGAGCACTAGGTGCTCTGCATAGGTCATTAAATATTAAACTCACCTGAAACTTGAAGAAGCTGTTCTCAGTATTCCCATCTTATATATGAGAAATTCAAGTACAAATGAAAACAGTGACAGCTCTAGGATCCTGCACTTTACGAGCAACAAAGGCAGAGCTAGTCTTCTCTAAATCTATGCTTTTAAACTTCTGCACCATGCCCTGGGGGCTTCTGAGTGATTAAAGCAGTGGTTCTCACCTGTGCATCATTACCACCTTTGGGAGGTCGAACAACCCTTTCACAGGGTTTGTATATCAGAATCCTGCAATCAGATATTTACATTACAATTCATAGAAGTAAAAAAATCACAGTTATGAAGTAGCAATGAAATTAATTTTAGGTTGGAGGGGGTCACCACAACATGAAGAAATGTATTAAAGGATCACAACATTAGGAAAGTTGAGAACCACTAAATTAAAGATATATATTTCACTGCGAGAAAACATCTGTCTGCACATGTTCTTTTTGTCCATAGTCTTATATGCCCAATTCTCAGGTTTATTATCTTGGTCAATCCAAATAAGATAAAAAAATTAAGCATTAGTGAATGATAATGAATGAGAAAAATGGACCAGTGAAAGTATACAACCCTCAGAAGCTATGGTTTGCCTTTAGGTAACACTGATCATTTAACTAAGGTCAAATTTTAAATATTCCTTGAGAATCAGCAATTTTTTTCACTTACTATATGTTATTTTTAAGTTACTCTCCTTTTAATACAATGCATATCAGAATTGAATATTGGTTAAAAGTTTTGTGAATTTAGAGCTGTTATATTTTTAAAGGATAAGTTAAATTAAAGGGTAAGATGCCAAAACAAATTTCACAAACCCGGAATGGATGTTTGACGGAATGGATGTTTGACTCTAGAGAAGTACGATTCTCCCTCAGATGTCTTAAGCCACCTTCAAATTTCTTTTTTCTTGCAGAATGTTATTTACATAGCTCAGGGTAAAGAAAAGATCATCAAATGCAAAAATTTCATCATGATAAAACTTGGAATTTGCCCCATATTTAAACCAATTATGTTGTGAAACAAAAACATTATTTTCCAAAGAAAATTAAATGTTTAGCAATTGCTGTTGAATCAAGTAGTGCATAATTAAGAACTATATTTAGATTTCTTTTTAAAAATGAACCCATCCATTAGGCAATGAAATACATACTGCCAAAATACACAGTTCATCCCTTGTGGTACCAAATCATGACAGACAAACTTATCAATTAATTATTTCATAACTATTGTATTATCAGAAACATCCAAGAAAAATGAAACAATTATATCTTTACATTTAATAATTAATATTTTATTCATATATGTAACAATAAATGTATTGATGTTTTCATGCTGATATGTATTTTACAAATAACATTTTATATATGGCATTTTACATATATTTTGTCTTTAAAATAAATAATTATGGTCTAAAATACAGAGAACATATAACTATTACTGGAAAAAAGAAGGTATATTTTGTAATGTATTGAAAACTGAAAGGAAGTTAATTATATGTGTCTAAACATATTTTGCTTAGTGTTTCTAATGAGTCCATATTCTCTAGAATTATTAGGTACTGATTTTAAACCATTATATAGTGTTATAAATTTATTCTACAAAAAGAAAGAATATTTCACGTGTAGTTATTAGCAACTGAAAAAATTAGAATGACTAAATAACTTGAAAACGGCACGACCTCTATAATACCAAGTGGACTGGTAAGTGTAGCTTTAAATAAGCTTTATCCCCCAATAACATAAATAACACACTGATAGCATATCTACCTCAATATTTCTGTAATACTAAAATTTATACCACATATTCTCCAGTAGCCAAAAAAGATCCTGAGAATGTTTAATAACTTCTAGAATTTGATAGAACAATATTAATAGTAACAAAGTAACAAAATTTCTGTCACCTAGGTAAACAAAGTGCACTACTATATATTTACTAGCCCAAACCACATAGCTCACCCACATAGAATATAACTAAAGACATTGTATCAAGGACAAAAACTGTTTAAAATGTAAGCATCCTACCTCCTGAAAAATTAAAGCTCTGAAGTATTTACCACATTTAATTTAGTTCTTGTGACAGAGAACAGATCTTCTCTGCTTGATTTTTGTCCTCTCAGAACTCTCCGAACCAGAAATTAACTGGTTCTGACATCTTCATTCAATAACAGCTCAAAAGCTATATTCATTACACCATATAAAAATTATTTTTCTAACAGTGCACAAATATGAATATAGTCATCCATGCTTAGCTTCACTCTTGGCAGGTCCAATGTCAGAGAAGAGAACACTTGCTAGGGTCATTTGTCTCTGTCAGTCATTCGTCTCAGCCTTGTCAGGAGTCAAGTATTGAAGTTTTTGTCTCTTAAACAAACACATCTTCATGTGTGGAGCAGCAGCACAAATCCCAATTTGTATAAGTTTCTTATGATCCACAAGCATTCTGCATAGGCTTATTAAGTAGAGAAAGTTAACTTCTGGTCTTCAACAGATTCTACTTCAAAGTAATTCTTTGAAGATAAAACAAAGGTACAAACAAAACCAGAACTCACTCACTACAGGTGAAAGTGGCATTTGTACATGAAGGAAACAGGATTCTTAAATTTACATGGAGCATTTTCCGGCACAGGAACAAAGGCACGCCTTCTCTTCCTCCTCTTGCTCCGCAGTCTGAAGTGATCCTGATGAGACGCCTGTATCCCAGCTGGGAAGTGTGACCACAGGTTTCTGACCACAGGAGACAAGGGTATGGTCCTCCAGTCTCAGCACACTGTAGTGATTGACCTGCTTCACCGTTAGTACCTTGGTAGGATGGAACAGAAAGCATCTTGGCGCCTTGACTATATATCATTTGAAGACCAGAGAGAGGAAATGTGAGCATTTTCATTGCAAAAGAGAAGCATCAGAGCCTGAAGATACCTTCATCTTCATTGGGGACTTTTGTGACTCCATACACTTCTTGAAATAGCTGATGCTGACTCATTTGTGGTGGGGAACACATTCTTTGGGTCCAACATTTTCCTGGTTCTTAACTGCGAGGTCTCAGATTATAAGTGTGCCTGACAACAACAATAACTTGCTAGACATTTTTATTTTGATGTACTTAACTGAAAACTTTCAGAAAAAGGACAGATGGTTTTAAGATTTTGCATTTGAGATCTGTTAAGAAAGAATATATTTAATTTAAATGTGTTGTCTTAGCTCAAGAAATTCTAAATTAATTTCTTATATGTTAACAAGTTCCATTTACAGGGATGTTAATATCCTCGACATTTCCTTCTATCTCTAGCACAGGTGTTCTTATCTCTACCCACATTCAGTGAAATCTCTCCCCACGGACAGTGTAGGTAGAATTTCTGCTACTTTAATACATGTCTAATAATACAACTAATCCCTTCTTTTTTCAACTTATTTTTTATTTCTGTTTATGCATGTCTGACTAGGTGTCTCACAAATGCATGTAGAGGCAAGAAGAGGGTGTCAGATCCCTGGAACTAGAGTTATACATGACTGTGAGCTACTGACGAGGAAACAGAATACCTGAGGTCCTGTGCAGAAGCAGTAAATGCTGCTAATGGCTAAGCCATCTCTCTAGCCCATAATTCTTTTGTTTTATCATCATGACAAGATGAGAGAGTAAAAGAGGAAAAGGAAAGGAAGGGAAAGGAGAGGAAGAAGCAGTGTTCAGAAGGAAGGGGAGAAGGAAGTGGAAGGGAGGCAACTAGAGACGAAGAAAGGGGAGTGAGTTTATAACTAAACTGCCATTTAGGGGATTGTTCTTCTAGGTACTAAGAGCTAATTTCCAGAGAATTTGTATGGAAAATAAATATCCTTACAGAGTATATATCTGTAAGATTTAAATATAACTTGGTATGAATGAAGTTATATAGACACATTTCCCCCCAAATTCAATATATCAGTAAGTTTTTATAAAGACTTTTTAATAAAAATATTTATCACAATATTATTATTAGTGTGTTAACAAATGCATTATAAAATTCAATGACATATCCATGCAACAGAGCAATAATTTATTATATCATATGTAACAGCAGGTTACAAAGATTGCATATAGAACAGGATGTAATTTTGGCAAAATTAAAAGGGGGGAAATAGAATCAATATAACTTGACACCCCTGAGAAGAGTGAACCTCATTTGAGGGAATATCTCCATTGAATTAATCCATGGGCATGTGTGGGGACCCATTTTCTTGATTGCTAATTGACGTAGGAAGGGCCAGCCCACTGCTTGAAACGCCAGCCCTGGACAGGTTGGTCTGGGTACTTACTATAAGATGGTTGTGGGAGCAGGGAAGTAGATATCTCTGTGAAGGGACCCATTTTAGGGTTGGCAAGAGCCTTTACTCTGGAGGGGATCCCAGGTGTCCAAGGAGATGTCTCCAGCTTTTTTCCTTGAGCAACTGAGGAGAGGGCGCCTCAACTCGTCCCATCCTATAGCCACACTGATGAGTATCTTGCATATCACCATAGAATCTTC
>LOEQ01004029.1:55894-73938 GCA_001685075.1 Bramus lutescens
GAAGTGGGGGGGATGGGAGGAGGGGAGGAGGTGGAAATTTTTAATAAAAAAAAAAATTTAAAAAAAAAGAAAGCAAACTGAGCAAGCTAAGGAGCAGCAAGCCAGAAAGCTGGTGTTTTCCTGTGGCCTCTGCTTCAGTTTCTGCCTAGAGTTCCTGCCTTGCGCTCCTGGTGCTTGCCTGTAACCAACCTGTGAGTCAAATAAATCCTCATTTCCCCCAAGTTGCTCTTGATCAGTGTTTTATCACAACAGTAGAGACACAAACTAGAATAGCTGGAGTCCGATGAAGGAGAAGTTTGTACAGCAACTTCAGGCTGCTGAGCAAGCTACTCTTCCTCCTGAAGATCTAGAGCAGTGCTTATGAAAGACTCTCAGAGCCTATTGTAAATCTGGGTAGTAGGTGCCCCAGAGGATGTTAGGCTACTGTTGGCAGGGGATAAAAGTGTTTGGGAACAAATTTGTGTTGTATTTGGCATAGCTCCCCCCTACCATTTTTTTCTTCTGACCTTTACGCAGAGTGACTTCTCTAATTTGAACCATCATACTGACAATGCACCTGAATGAGACTACTGCTTGTAAACTGGTTATTTCCCAGCCCCAGCAAGTCTTAGGTGAATAGCTAATCACTGAGTTAGAGATGAACATGAGGCATTTTAGTTATTTTGGGAGAAAATAATGATGGGGAAACTGTGTCTGGATGTAAAATAAATAAATGAAATTAATGGAGGGAAAACTGTATCTGAATGCAAAATAAATAAATGAAATTAAAAATTAATAATGTTAAAATATTTCTAACTAAATGGTGAAAAAAAATAACCTTTCATAATGAAAGATCCAGACCTAGGTGAGGAGACTGATAAACTGATGATGTTTATTGTTCAGTAAGGAATATATTTTCTTTTCTTATTCTGGAAGATAAAATCAGAGAAAATATTTGCTCACTCATTCTCTGAGGTCATTAATTTAATGCTGAAGTCAAAATGATGACGTCAAAAGCCACAACACCAACTAAAAACAAGAACACAAAACTCTAGGACTGAAAAGCAATTATAGCCAGAAGGTACTGTATAGATTTGATAAAGTTCAATTGTATTAGTATGTATAAACGAATTAGTGAAATTTGAGATTTCTCCAAAAATGAAGTACTTAGCTTCATAATAAGAAAATAACCAAAGATGTATATGAGGAAAACCACAAAACCCCTTTGAAAGATTGCAAAGAACTAAATAAATGGGATTTTTCGTGTTATTTTAGGAAAAGTTGGTACTAGCATGCTATTGTTTCTACTGAAAATAGTTGAATGGGTTCAATGCAATCCTAAAGAAAATTTTAAAATGTTATTTTGTGGATATCTCAAAACTATTTCTGAAATTTATATGGAGATGCAAAATACCCAGGAGGCTAAACTCCATTTTCAACAACAGGAACAAAACTGGAGGACTAAGCATTCCCCAACTTCAAAAGTCATTCTATATTGAGGCAGCATTGGGAAAAGAATCCATTAATACATGAAAGGAAGGAATAAGAAGCCAAAGGTCCATGCACATACAGGGTCAACTAATCTTTATTCATCAGAGGAGTAAAGGCAATATAACCAAGCTAAGACTATATGTAAAGAGAATATAGTGAACCAACTCATCCTATTCATGAAAAAAAATTGATACATTGGTCAGTGAGAAAAAAAACATTTTGAAAACATACAGAAGGATGCCAACTATTACATTCTGAAAAAGGTAAAATTTGGAGGTAGTAAAATGTTTAGTGTGTGCTAAAGGTTGTTGAGATAGAAAACTGAGTCTGAGCACACACAAATTTTAGGGCATGAAAATAACCCATGTGCTACTGCAATGATGGATATATACCATCATGTATTTGCAGAGACTCATAGAATAGTGTATGAATGTCAGTGTGAACTAAAGTACATGGCTGGTAATGATAAATTATGTCCAACAAACTTGTGTAGTGAAGTGTTGACAGCTGAGTTTTGTGTGCTCTGGGAAAGATGATACATTGATATTCCTTATACTTCCAGGTCAATTTTGCTATCAATGTCGAATGTCTATAAAAATAGTTTCCTTTAGAAAAACACCTTTTATCATGTGTTTTGTACTTCTATGGATTAATTTCAATATGTGAAAAATTAGAGGTGTGTTCCATGTTTAAAAATAATTATTTCCATTCTAAAATTATGAAGCTCAGCTTTATATACTGGGTGTTAATTGTGTCCATGTATAATCCATAATACATTTGTTTTGCAAGGAGAATGAGCCTAGAGTTTATGATCTTAGAGAAGCTAAATAACAAGGTGAACCGTAAGAAAACATACAAAGATCCACCTCAGAAGGGAATATAGATAAGATAGCCTGACGAAATTGGGAGCTTGCAGGTGGGGGAAGAGGAAAAGGAGAGGAGAAAGTAAGGTGGGAGGAAAACTTGGAGAACTTGATGGGATAGACAAGATGGAGGAAGGACAGAGATGAGAGCAAGGAAAGAGATATTTTGATTGAGGGAGCCATTATGGGCTAGCAAGAAATCTGGCACTAGAAAAATTCCCAGGAATCCATAAGGATGACCCCAGACAAGACCCTAAGAAATAGGAGAGTGCCTGAACTAGCCTTTCCCTGTTGCCATATTGATGAATATCTATTTACAGTGGTGTCTTGGAAGTAGGTCGTTGACTACGAAACAGAGGCAGAGACTTACATTGGAGCACTGGACTGAGCTCCCAAAGTCCAGTTGAAGAGTGGGAGGAGTGAGAATATGAGCAAAGAGGTCAAGGCCATGGTGGGAACACCCACTGAAACAGATTTCTTGAGCTAATGGGAGCTCACCAACTCCTGCTGGACTGGGAAGAAATAAGCATAGGAACAAACTAGTCCCTCTGAATTTGGGTGACAGTCTTATGGCTGGGGCTGACTGCAGGGCCACTGGCAGTGGCACCAGGATTTATCCTTACTGCTTGTACTGGCTTTTGGGGAGCCTATTCTCTCTGGATGGATACCTTGCTTGTAGTAGGGAGAGCCTTGGACCTTCCCCAAAGCAATGTGCCTTACCCTCTCTGAGTAGTGGATGGAGGGGTAAGTGGAGGAGGGGAGGGAATCAGAACTGGGATTGGTATGTAAAATTAGAAAAGATAGTTTGTTTTCCTTTAAAAAAATCAAAATAAAAAGAATTTGTTGTGCTCCAAATATGTCCCTAGTACAGAACATTTACAAAGAATAGAAATTACAATTTCTATTCAACTGGAGCAAATTTCATGTAAGTAAATAACTGGGATAAAGAGCAAAGAAATGGCCTCAAGAAAAACATATAAAACATTATGTATATTTACATTTATTAAAATATAATCAGGAACAATAATGTACACAAATCTTTTGTGATATTTGTATGTCTTACCCCCAAAAAAATAAGATAAATTTTAACATTACTACTGACACTGGTTTTTTCTTTAAGAAAAGATAGATTATAAAAATGGAGTAAATTAAAGGCCAGCCCTACCAAAGTCATCCTAGCCTTCAAAGAGAGTTCCAGGCCAGTCATGATTACAGAGTGAGACCTTGTCTCATAAAAGTCCCTTAAGATTCCATAAATTAAAAGAACTCATAATCATTTCTAAATATTAACATTTTAAATGAGGAATAATACATATAATTAAGTGTGTATATAACTTTTAATATATATCTAATTATATATTATACTTAATAATATATTATACATAATAATATATATTGAGTATGTAATTATTAATCAATCCTCAGTTCCAGTTTTTTCATTGAAAATTCTTTTTCTTTTTTTAAGACAAAGTATTCTCTTCTTTCCTCTTATTTCTTCCTGAGAGTCAGAGTTGCACTGTCAAAGCAGGAAATATATTATTAAAAGTTGAAAAAATAGGGAAAAAGCAAGAGGTATAAAAACAGAAAGCAAGAACGTCAGAAACACAACATTACAAATGCATGTTTAACCAAGTCTTCAGAGATAAGCGAGAGAGCACTTGGTAAATATGCTTTGTAGAAGTAATGCCCAAAGGTTGTGTTTGCTGTTGTGCTTGCGTCTGCTTTGCATGTGATCTGAGAGACCAGATGACCAGTAATCTCCCTTGCCCTTTCTTTTCCGTAGTCTCTGTGGGCTTTGCACACAGATCCTTCCCTCGGCCATTGCCCACTCATATGATGTAGGATGTCTGAGATGGTTAGTTCAGCAAGTCACACCTTAGCTTGTCAGGAACTGGTGCCTCCTGCTCCCTGCATCAGCTCATCGCTTCATTTCACTTCCAAAGTGCTCAGAGACATGTCTACCTTTTTAAACTCAGATCACAGGAAGGCCAAGACAGACAGCTTTGCCTCTCCTGTCATATCTCCTTATGTCTGAAATATACACAGCCCTTATTAACCCCTCAATCCCAAGCAAGGAGAACCTAATATATAGGTGATTGGACTGTGGAGTTTCAGATTTAATTTACAGAATGCCACCTCTTCCTAATGGTATGCGTTAGGCCAAAATGTACGACAGTTTTGAAATTTCTTTTTTGATTTTTATTGAGCTCTACATTTTTCTCTGCTCCCCTCCATATCTCTCCTCTCCCCTTCAACCCTCTTCCAAGGTCCCCATGCTCCCAATTTACTCAGGAGATCTTGTCCCTTTCTACTTTCTACTTCCCATGTAGATTAGATCTATGTATGTCTCTCTTAGGGTCCTAATTGCTGTCTAGGTTTCCTGGGATTGTGATTTGTGGGGCTGGTTTTCTTTGCTTTATGTTTAAAAACCACTTATGAGTGAGTACATGTGATAATTGTCTTTCTGTGTCTGAGTTATCTCACTCAAAATGATGAAATTTTTCATTTAGTGCTATTTCTCAATCATTTACTAATGCTTATGAGACTAAGAAAAACATGCTATTTGTTTTAAAACTGAGTTAATACACCCTTATAGTTTTCGTTTTCACAAATGCCATGGAGTCCAGAGGGTAGTATCTTCCTCACTACACTGGCATCCATTCCCATATTTCAAAAACTTTTTATAAGAGTTTGCTTCGTATCTACCACTCCTCCTGCAGAGAGCCTACAAGGAATACTACAATAGCCTTCTTATTGTCCATCGATTGTGGCCTTGTGGGAGAAGCAAAGACTTAGACACACAGTACACACAGTACATAAAATGACAGATGAGCAAAGAACAGTGGACCAGAAGCTACCTATTGAGATGGGAAGAGAAGGGAAGGGCATGAATGCAGAGGAGGGCAAGGCTGACATGCACATGAGGAAGTAAAGGGGCAGAAGAACTTGGAGGATCCCAGTCCAGTTGCCCATGAGCTGTGCGAGATTTTCCTCCACACTGTTTCATTTTCAGATGCAGCCAAGATTTTCCATTCACATTTCAAAAAGACTTATGTTTTCCGTGTTTAGAAATTTAGTGAAGCTCAGGCTACTGTTCAATTTTACTTGGAAAAAATGAGTGCTTAATATACATTTAAAGAATTTTGAAAATAACTTTAAAGCCGTTTCTGCTTAGCAGAATGAAATGTTAAAAAGGTTTTACTGACTACTTAAAAGAAAATCAAGTAAAAGAATTTGAAAGTGTTTTTTCTTGTAGACTATCCTGGAGCCATGACAGACAGGCATAAAAAAAAGAAAAAAAATCACTTTGAAAAGTCAATCAATGTAAATCCACAAGTAAGAACTGAAGTTTTACCTGCTCTGGTGGGAAGCTCTGGACTCCTTATGGGCCAGGGTAGTCCTTTAGTCTTCAATGTGGTGGTGAGACCAGTTATCCTTCATATTCCTACTTAAAAGTTTCTGTCTACAAATTAATGATCTAAGTATAATTTGGAAAAAAACCACATAATTTGCAACATAAAGTTCTATATATAGGGAACCCAAAGGAAGAATGTTTTTATTTTTATAAATTAAATATCTTTTACAACAGAAAATTTTATAGTGGAGATTTGGGAAATGCTATAGATATTTTCAGGACACTGTTAAATCTTTTCAAAGACAGATCATATCAACATTATATTCTCTACATTTTATTTTAAATACTTCAATGTAAACCACATGACATATGAGTAATAATTTATTCTATGGGCTAGAGAAGGTAATTTTTTAGTATTGCAAAAAGCAATATGCTCATCAGGTATGTCAGAAGCATTTTGAAAAAGTCTGTTCAATATTCCATAACAAAGAAGTAGTCACTGTTCCTGAGTGACTTCTAGTATCATTACTCCATTTCCAATACGACAGGGACTGATGCATTTCCTCAGGACAAGATGGTGTTATGATCTTATTGGGTAGGCTCTGGCTGACTTCTCAGAAGCTCCTTATTCCTAAAATTCCTTGATCATGCCTGTGACATGATGGGAGAGTCCCCTGGTCATGACTAGATGATGGACTAATCCTTCCTCGAGACTCTTGTCATACAGCTTGAATTTCACCTGGTTTAAATAACATGTGGTTTAAAGTTCTTATACTCGGTAGGAATCATGCAGCTCTATTATATCTGAAACTTGCTTTCCAAGAACATTCCACTTTGTGTGCTGGGAAAGAAGCTTAGGGCTCCCAGCAGCTCTAATGTAATGTGGGAGAGAGAGAAGGGTAGGGACTGCAGAGTCTACCACAAGAGTCCAATGACATCGAGGCAACAATCTGCCTTAAGTTATTTCACCAAAATTCTCTCTTTGTTCTATTGTTCCAAAATCATATTATCCATTGTATATATAACAACCACCAGTTGCAAGCCTCAGAACCTGAAAAAATTGTTGCTGAATGTGTTGTAACACAAAACCTTGAAGAATATATTTCTTTTAAAGCATCACTTTCTTTGAGGAACTAATGGCATTATGCCTTGTCCAATGACAGTCAGATAGATAGAGCTTACCTGCCTTTTCACATTGGTCTTCAAGTACCCTAACATACATTTCATGTTTGATTAAATGCCCTCAAAGCTAATTCAAAGATTTTAATTCTATCTTTCTTCCTTTATGTGGTCTTTATTTTTAAATTTTAGTTATAGATTGCTCTTTATTTTATCATAATAAATTTGGTACTTTACATTTTTCCTTTAGTCACAAGGACTAGAAATACAAATTTACAACTATACTTCCCATGTAATTTAGGTCTTAAGTAATAAGCCTGCAGTAGCATGATTTTTCAATATTAGAAATTACCTTTACAAATGTAATTTTATTTTATATGAGAATTCAAGAAACTAGAGTATCAGAAGCCAAAATATGAATTGAGAGCTCATTGCATTATTCTCTGAGGAGCAAATCATGAGAAAATAATAAAATGTAACAATTGAATGAGGAGTTGAATTATTATGTAATTGTTTTTCTGGTATGATAAAATTATAATAAAATTTCTCATATGAATCTTTTATATTGTATATTTGACAATATGTTGTAATGAAAAAATCTTTCTACATTTGGATGTTTATATAGATCAAAAAGATGTTTCAGCTATTTCCCCCATGCACATGTTTTTAAATCAATAATTTATCTATGCTTATCTACTGTCATCCCTATTCCTAAGATAACAACAAATGTGGAACCAAAAACCAGCAAACCTTGGGTTTAAATGATAAAATGCTTTCTTGTAGAAAGTTAGGAACAGTGGTTTCACAGACAAAAGCCTTGGATTGGTTGTTGCTACTTTCACCATTTCCCCCCCTTTTAACATTTGCTTTTTTGTACCCAGCATCTTTGAAGGATGAAAAATGCTGTAGTACTTAGCATCTCTCTTCTTAGTCTAAATTGAGTTAATTGGAATCTATTATTTGCCCCCAGTTTATGTTGAAAAAGAAGGATTGAACAGAGACACAGACTCAGCCACACCATTTGATTGTCTAAAGGAGACATGCAGCCAGTAGGATTTTCCTTATTAAGTTAACATCTACTGATTTCAAAAGGTTTCAGTGTTACAATAGCAGCAGGAGTCACTGGGAATTCCAACTTCCCATCAGTCCCCCCTTTCTTTCATTCCCCATACAATCCAATTAATTCAAAGGTGATGGAAGAAAAGAAACATGCCATATGTCAAAATGACAGAGCCTATTACATGATTTGAGGAATGAGTAGCAATAGGGATTGTTACGGGTGAACTCTTATTTGTACCTTTAACTGAGTTTCCTTTCTGACATGTTTTATTGAAATCTCCCTATGAACGTGTGTAGCTCATGTGCATGCCTGAGTAATCTCTGGGTCATCACCAACATGATTTGATGAATATGAGAAGAGAACAATAAAATCTTTGTGACTCTATATACGAAACACATAAACTCAGAAACTTCGCTACAAGTTGGTAGCCCAAAGTCAAACTTTGCTTTGGAGCATGAAGTTTCCAAAGTCAACTTTTGTTATAAAGGAAGACATTCCATTCTTCAAAATTAATGTGGTCTAGGTCAGCTCTGAATTTCAACTTACAAATATATTCTTTATGAATCTTAATAAGTATGTTTATAGATTATATAATCGAGTGAACTATATAATCAAATTTAATGGTTAAATTAGAAACAAATGATCAATGTTAATGTGTCATTGATGTCAGCAAATAGAGGCTTCTTTTTTTAACTCATAAGTATCATTAACAGCCATAATATAGAAAGAAAGATCTTAAAATTCACCCCTTAAGAAAATTCTAAGTGAAAATCTCTGGGAGACATTAGACCATGAATAAATGCAAAACAAATGCAAAACAGATTTTAAGGTACGAAGATCAGGCAATGGGAAAGAAAATAAATGTCAGCTGCTTAAGTAATCTACATTGAATAAGAAATGACAAACATGCTTCCAAAAAGGATATTAAGGACTAATCCTAAACACATCCTCCTCACAGCTGGAGAGGCACAGAAGCAGCAGCCAAGTTGTCTCACCTTCTTCCAAACGTGAGAAGACTGTTTATTATCAACAAAACTCTGTTATAATTGAAGGCAGCAATTTGTACTTTACTGACTTGAACAAGTGGTTCTGAGTTTGGCTTCTACTGCCATAGCAAAAGCTAATGCAGAATTACCTCCAAGAACAGAGTCCAGTGCACAGGTAGTAGATACCATATATGTTCCAACTGTGTTCAAACCCAATTTTCCAGTTTCTGTGGATACCAGGCTCCTCTTGCTCTGTACTTAGGAACTGTTTGGGTAACGCTGGAAACAAAATTTCTCTAGAAGTTTACTTAAATTGAAGGAATTTATGACAACATAGAAAGGCTGATTTTATAATACAAAAAATATGGGAATGTGGCAAATCAGTAAACCCATCATTAAATACTGCTCTACATGGAAGTTCACTTGAAGATGAAGGTGGCATCTTCTATAGTTTCAATTTCTATGCATAAGCCTCTACAAATGGCATAAGCGCATATCTAAAGCATCCAAGAGAAACTTTGTGAGTGGCTTCAGTGCTTCTGTTTGTAAAGGGAAAATTCTTTAGAAGAACAATTTTGGCAGTGAAGGACACTGGCATATTCACATATCATTCTTCCCTCTTTTTATTTTAATAGCAGCAACTCACCTGAAGAACACCCATAAAACGGTAGGCGGGTGACTTGGCACTTGAAATGATTACAGGTATCAGTATTCTAGCTTTTATAGATTGTAAATGGACACATAAAGAAATGAAGAATGAGCATCATCATGGTGGTTTTAGTGCCTGCAGTCAAGATTTTCTCTATTCCTTCTACTTACAGGATAGGTAGGTTCAATAATTTTCATCTAGTGACTAATATCAGCTGTTACTTGATACATAAAAAAACCTTAACATGGTAACCTCCACTGTTCTTTAAATATGCTAGAAATCTTTATCATTATTATGCCAAAGTAAAAGCACAGAAACCCACACCTTCTTTCCTCTGAAGGACAGTATTGAAAAATGATCCCAGCATGTGAGATTTCCAAGGAGCTGCTGCAGGAGCCACTCTCCTGCTCCAGACAGGTTCAGTGCCTTGTGTAGCAAAATGTCCTATTAAAACCAGGGGGTGTTGAAAGAAGACAACTTGTCAGATGTGGTTTTTGCTTAGGGGGTTTGATTTCACAGATCAGGCGACTGATCCCCAACATCTCTTGGGAGGTAATTTTTCGAGTTCCCTGAAATTATCATCACATGGGAGCTTGCACCGCCAAGCATAATCCAGGTAGAACACGTTTTGTGATGCAGCCAAGTGTATGACTTCAAGAACTCATGAGGGGAGCCTTTTTGCTCTGTAAACTGATAGTCACAGCCAGAGAGATTATGTAAATACTCAAGGGAATGAAATGCCAGGCAGCGGGTGTAACTTTATCTGGGCTGCAAAGCAAGAGACACTATGTGCTTGGGCCACATATACCAAAGAAAGGACTTGTCTAAAAATGGAAGCACGGTTACTTTTTATAGTTCTATTCCTCATGAGTATTTACAGTAATGTTAAGCAAACTTCACATTGACAATGATACTGCCAGAGTCCACACTATTCTATCTCTTGCTGCCCACATTTCGCTTCAAGCACATTTCAACGCCTGAATTCGTAACAATTAACCATTTAGTGTGATCTGCTTTCATAAGAAACATCTTTAAAATTAGTTTTGAACTTGGTATATGAAAGGAAAAAGTTCTCTCATCACCTCCTTGGAAGCACAAAGCACATGATACATTTTAGGAATTATTTATTGTCAAATACATCTACCTTCTGTTAGCTTCTGGAACTCAGTTATCTAACAGGTAAGCAGAAGTAATAGAGTCATAGGCACCAAAATGTGGAGAATTTTTAAGGTTGGGTGTCATTTATTTCTCTAAGAGTTTGAGGGGACAGAGTAACTGCAGATTAAAGGGTCTCAAAAAGATTTCCTGAAACATAGTCATCTAAAGGCTAAAGATATGAGGTAATAATTAACAAAGCAAAAAGAAAAGGGGGAAATGAGGACAAAACCAAAGAAGTACAGAAAGAAATGAGGCGCTTTGCTGAGCATGATGGATCATTCCTGTAATCCCAGGAAGAAGAGAAGGATCAAGGGAGGGACCAAAAGATGGTAGGAGGGAACAAGAAGACAAATGGACAGCCTTGATATAGGAAGACACCACATTCTAAGTCACACACTCAAGACAGAGACTTCTATTCTTCCAAGTGACCTGAAGCTCAGCATTTATGGGTTAAGGAGTTGAGAAAGGAGCCTGCGGTGAGCCAGGCCTACCATGAAGCATGTTTACTACAAGCCAAGCACCTTACATTTTATCTTCCAAAGAGCAATGGCAGCCATTGAACAGTCTATGGACCTGGACTTCACAGAGTTTGGCCTACTTTGTGACAAAAGGGGAGTGAAGGAAGATTGGTGGGATGCACACTGACCTGTTTCTGTTATATTTTCTTGCCTCTGTATATGTTTTAAATTAAGTGTTCAATAAGTTTTTGGGGTACTATGATTTTAAATACCTTCCTCTGTAGCCTAGGATGAAAAAGGCAAAAACAAGCTAGAACAATTTCTGAATATCCTGCTAGCTTCCTTTTCAGACTAATGGAATTTCTTTTGGAAACTCAGTCATATAATAATATCTAAGCTTTCAGAGGGAGTGAAGAAGGGAGTGTTTGGAAAACAATTAACTATGGACTTTAGCATCAAACTCCCATGACTCCAATCACTGACAAAACCTTTGAGTGTTGTAATGCTCCATGGTAGGCTGGAGTAGGGCTTTCACTTTAAATAACCATCCATGCTCTCAGGTAGTATGACTTCTAAGTGATTAGCTTCCTGATCCTTCTCTGTCTCACAGGGACAATCACTGTGGTGCCTGATCACAGAAGGATTCACCTTCAGATTCCTTTCCTTCAGAACTCAGGAACCCACAGCCCCCACAAAAAGTGCAAGTGCCTGAGAGGATGGAGATCACCAAGAAAACAAGACCCTTTAAATCAACAGAGACTGAGGCAGCATGCACAGGGCCTACACAAGTCTGCACCAGATGGGGTCCTATCACTGAAAGAAGTGGACACATGCCCCCATCCCTAACCTAGAAGCTATCTCCAATTGATAACCACTTGCAAATAAAACTTTAGTTTTTCTTCAAGTAAGTTTCTCTGTGGAAACAAGTTACTTTTAAGGGGAAACTGCATGCCCAACAAAATATGACCAACAGAAAACTACCTCAACAGCATCATTGGATGTGGCACTATAATGTCATGTCTGGGATATTTTTTAATTTTATCTTTTTATTTTAAATATAGATGTATTTACATACATTAAAAGTTATAAAATATACAAATATGTAAAATAATATATATGTACATGCATATATATTTTACCTTATAAGTTCATTGAGTATTTATTTGGCTTTTAGTTTAGTGAACAAGCTTCTAAGAGATAATAATAACTTAAAATATAGTAAGATGAAGCAAAGTATTCTCTCTTAGAACCCTGTTCTTTTCTAATGAGAGACAGAAAGGGGGTGAATCTGAATTGGAGGCAAGGTGAGGAGGAACTTGGAGAAAGAGAGGGAGGAGAAGCTATAATCAGGATATAGAATATGAGAAAAAAAGGTATTTTCAATAAAAGGAAAACAAAAAATTCAATAAAAAGATTTTCCATGAAATTGAAGAAATAACCAAATAACAGCCAAGAAAGTGTTGCTGTATTTTGACCTCTTTAATAGATTGTATTTTCTGCATGCAAATCTCAGTTCCAGAATCCAAAGACAGATACAAGAGATAAATAATTATGCAAATGCGCTGTTTTATTTTTCCTCATTTAAAAAGAAAATAAACATAAGAATATCAGTAGCGACTTTATATTGTAGTGAACTTTCAGAAAAGAAATTACTAAATCAATTATATTCATAAGAATTACTAATGATGAAGAAATCTACAGAGACCACTGAAGCAAGCTTGCAGAAACTCATGAACTTTGGTTGGACAGCTGTGGAGCCTCCATGGGTTTGAACTAGGCCCTCTGTAGGAGGGAGTCAGTTGTGAAACTTAGGCTCTCCGAGGGTTCCCTGGCAGTAGGACCAAGATCTATCTCTGGTGCAGGAGCTAACAGTCCAGAGCCCATTCACTATGAAGGGATGCCATACTCAGACTTAAAGCAGAGGAGAGGGGCTTGATCCTGCCCCAATTTAATGTGTCAAACTGTGTTAACTCCCCCGTGGGAACCTTTACCTGTTGGGAAGAGTTGATGGGGATGGGCTGGGGGTTAGGTGAAGGGAGGGGCAGGAGGAGGGATGGAAGGAGAAACCTTTGTTGGAATGTAAAATGAAATAAAAAAATAAAGGTTAAGAAGAAGAATTACAAATCATCACAAGTTTGAGAAATCATTTGCATTCTGGTTACTGATTGTTGCCATTGTCCTCTATTGAAAGTACCTTTGTTTGTAATCACTCCGTGTTTACACGTTTCAATAGCAAGGTAAACTTTCAAGAGTGTGTGAACATTTACTATATGTACTTTTATGTTCTCTGTCATACATAAAGTCAACTCACTCTTACTTTTAGAAAAGCTGTAGCCCAGTGGATGTGGTGCACGCCTTTAATTCCAGCACTCGGGAGGCAGACCGTCCACCTAGAGACTGAGTGTGAGGCCAGCCTGACCTACAAGAGCTAGTTTCAGGATAGGCTCCAAGCTACAGAGAACTCTGTCTTGAAAAGCAAAACAAAACCTGTAAGGGCAATTCTTAATTAATCATTGATTCTTCTGCTATAATCTTTGGTGCATCATTACTTGATTAGCTTGGAATTTCAATGAAATATTAACCAATGTTGTCTATGCAGATACATTTAATCTTTGGAAGATAACTTTGTCAAGCATGACAATTCTAAATCAGACAAGACTGTTTCTCTCAAAGAACTCAAAAATAAAATAGCCTGTGTTGGTTTACGATAATTCAGACCTGAGTTTACAGAGGATCCTGGAATGTTCACCTGCATGTTATATTCTATCCTATTTTATTTTTCAAAATACTGATTTTAACCTATAAAGCTGATTTGATCCTTTGAAATAAAAAAAAGCTTTGATAATTACTTGAATTGCTTATTTGATTTTGAAATGAAAGCTAAAGATTAAGTAACTTGTGTTTTATGAAATATTTTTAAAATGGTAGATGTGAATGATTTGAGGCTTTAGACTACAAAAGAAATTTGTCAGAAAGCTTTGGCATGGCATTGGAGGGATTCTTTAACCATTTAAAGTTATTTTACCCACAGCACAGACTATAATTTGGAGGAGGTAGGGACATGCCTGGTGTCAGCCACCAGCTCAGCAGCCTGGCTCCTCCATGGACAGTGATCAGGATCTCCTCATTTCATTCTTGCCCTGAATGATTAGAAGGCAACTGGAATGACATGGTGTTAAGAGGGTCAAAGGGAAGGGGAAAGGCAGGGAGGGGAGCAGAGAAAAATGTAGGGCTCAATAAAAATCAATAAAAAAAGAAGGTGTTGTTTACATAAAGGGCTATTGAATAAGAAAGTTATGAAATTAGCTGTGCTGGGGGCTGGAGTTCAGTAACTTCAAGATCAAAAATCAAATTGTATGCTATCTATGTGTATTCCATTATCCAATTATTTCATACTCTCGGTCAATGACTTGACCCTTGATCCTCTCTGTAATACCCAACTCAGTGTCAGGGTTATCCTAAGCCTTGAGAAACAGACTACGATTCCAAGTAACAAATGAAATTTTTCTTGAGAGAAATACATCTGGTGTTTACCAATTTCCACTTTGTTCTTCCTATATAAAATTCTCTACAGAACATAACCTGTACAAATAAGAAGAATTACTGTCAAGGAGGAAAATGTTTCCTTCCATGCGTCTAGGAGAATGGGAACTTGGAGGGACAAACCTACAGACCTTCAAATAACAGTGGATTTCTCTGTGAAGACAGATTATAGTGATCTGTTTTTCAAGGTTCTGGTTTTGTAAAGAGTTGGCATCCTCTTCTTCCTTCATTTTGATTCCTTATTTGTCTTTCCAAAAACATTTTAGGCTAATTATAGAGAAAACTAGTTATTCACCATGACAAAGCTGAAAATGAATGACCCTCCCATTATTCGTAAACACATACCCCTTTATATAGTAAGCTAGCACGCAATAATACAGGCACCAGCTGAAACAGGTTTACAAAGTACTAAGGAGCATAAGATAATGATCTGAACAGTACAGTGCAAGAGGAGGTTATTCAAATCCCACCTTCTCTCCAAACCCAGCCTTCACAATAACACACTCTGTGTGCAGCAGGCTCTGGTAGAAGATCAAAGCACTAGCCCTTGAGCTTGTATCAAAAAAAAATGTAGTCATTAAAGAGCTAAACAACATAATCAGAACCGTCTTTCATATTGACTTGGGATAGGAAGCTCAGAGAAATGGGCTAAGTGTCTTTCTAGTAAGGGAAGGAACAATGAATAAAACCAGTCACGTCCAACTTAAAAGTGAACTCTTGAAGCATAGGCACCATATCAACTGATAACTGTAGACACCTTCATCTCTCCCACACCACCACTTCCAAACTGATGACCAATCATACATTTCTCAGAAAATTATAGATCACTGTAGAAAATTTAAGTTCCTATATAAGAAATAAAGAGTTTCTGAAAGTTGTCTCCCAACACCGGTGCCTTTACCATTTTAGGCAAGCTGGATCTAACAGGAAGTCACTAATATTGACTTATATATTTAAAGTACCAGCCAATAATACTGGTAAAAATACTGATCTTAAAGATACTTCCTCAGCTTTAATATTTATAAAACAAAGTCTTTTGGAAGGATAAACTCACATATTTGAGCAAATACATATATATGGAAAATAAAACTTATCTGAACTCTGACATTTCTTTTAGACTTGTATGGAACCTGAATATTTCCACCACATAAGTGGCTAGTAAAGACTATTATATAACTTTAATCCCATCACTCAGTAGGCAGAGGCAGGGAGATCTCTGTAACTTTGAGGCCAGCCTGGTCTACAAGAGCTAGTTCCAGGACAGGCTCCAGAGCTACAAAGAAGCCCGTCTTGAAAAACAAAACAAAATATATAAAAGCCACAGATTGGAAAAATGACTCAGCTGTCAATAGCAAATATCATTATTTCTTGCATAGTGAGTCTCTTGAGAAATATTATTTTAACTAGGCAAAGATGTGTTACATTTGTTTGTGCTGTGGAATATTACTTTAACTGTGTAAAGGTGTGATAATTTTGTTTATGCTGCGTTTGTTTAATGATGCAAAGATGTGTTGCATCTGTTTCACTTTGCCTGCCTACGACATATGATTAAAGGAGCTGAATGTCCAATAGCTAGAGAGAGAAAGGATAGATGGGGCTGGCAGGCCGAGAGAATAAAGAGGAGGAGACATCTAGGCCTGAGGGAGAGAATGAGGGAGACTGTGAGATACCTGGGGCCAGAAAGCCAGGCAGCTGTCAGCCAGCTAGACACTAGAAGTTGTGAAAGTAATATATACAGAAGTAAGAAAGGTAATACAACCTAAAACAAAGGGTAAAGAAGGAGAAACAGGCCAATTTAAGTTTAAAACAAGCTAGCCAGAAACAAACCTAGCTAGGCCCAGCATTCAAAATTAATCAGTCTCCATGTCATGATTGGGGAGCTGGTTGTTGGTCCAAAGAAAGCCTGGTACATGAGTCAGCATTATTTCTTGCAAGAGAGTCAGCACTTTTGGTTGAGATAAAGAATGTCAACTAATTATCTTATCTAGTGTTAATCATAAAACTGAACTCTACCGCTTTATTACTTTATCATCAAACACATACAAGCCGTTACTGATTGGTGTTTTGCTGGTCGTTTGTGATGCAACTGAGTATTTTTCTATTGCTACTTCACTGTGAAAAAGGAAACAGATTCATCTCAAAGGCACTTTTTAACCTTAAAACTTTATAGAAACAAAGCATAAACCCACAAATTTGAACAACTATATAAATAGAAAATAAAATACATTTGAAGTGTGACATTTCCCATAGAATTATATGGAACTCTGAATGTTTCTACCGTCTGGGTGGCTAATGTAGCATGTTAAAACAAAGCCACAGCTGGAGAAGTGCCTCAGCTCTCACAAGCACTGGCTGCTCTTGCAGAGGGCCAGAGTTTGGTTCTCAGGACCTACATGAGGTCTGTCACATCTCCCTGTAACTTCAGCTCAAAAGAATCCAACTCTCTTTTTTGGGAACCTTCCACAGGCTTCTGCATGTGCCTAGGCATACACACAGACACAAACAGACATACACACACATACACAAGCACACACACACACGCACACACTACACATAAATAAAATAAGTAATTGCAAATTGGTACATGGTTTCATACATCTATTAATCAACCTATGTTTTTTTCTGAGGAAATTTGATTTTCTTTGGATTTACTCTACATTTAAAGTTGTACTTTTAACTTCTTGCAAAGTGACTCAGAATTATTTCTTGCACAGTGAATCAGCAGTTTGGGTTGTGATAAAGAAGATAAACTAACTGCCTTATCTACTGTTAAATAACCATGAAACTGAAATGTTCAGCTTTATAATTTCCCATGATGTTCTCTTAACCTTCCACCTCTTTACAATTCAAAAGGCCTTTATGTTTGGGCTTTTATTACTTGGGCTACTCCCTGTGTATACACCTGAAATCCTGTTTGTGTTTGGTTTCTGTGGCAGTGCCCACAAGAGCATTTTTGTGGTAGGCGTTGCTGTTTGCACCAAACTTTAATTCGAGCTTGACTAATGCACACCAAAACCCAGTAATCACAAGTGAATGTCATGTAGCTGCAGTGTCCTGTGTGTGAATCAGGCCCAGAATTCTATAACTCCAATGTCCTAGTCTTTATAACGTTAATGACCACTTGTGTGGCAGGAGAATAGGAACTACAGACAGCGACACCACAATTAACATGTAAAAGAATCCAGTAGCAGGGAAAGACTGAAAACTATGCCTTACCTGGGCTTCATGTAGAAAGTAGAGCCAGAATGGGAAAAGCACACACTACACGAATATCGGAGAGGGTGACTAAGTAACAAGGCCTCTGGCCTACTTGAGGGCATGTAGTAATGAGGGAAGCGGGCCCTGCTTTTCGTCCTGCCCGGCTCCCGCACGGCTAGCTTATA
>LOEQ01004029.1:74059-91657 GCA_001685075.1 Bramus lutescens
CCTATCAAAGGGGCCAAGGCAGTTTCTTTATTAACCAATGAAATTAACACATAGTCAGATGACCCTCCTACATCATTGGCATGGTTCTTCCTCATCTCACTGTCTCATTCTTATGCTCAGGAGTGCATTCCCTTTCTTAATAAACTGTCTTGATCTCTAGTTCTGTGCATGCTTTCTCCAATTGTTTGTCACAGGACAACATGGCCCTTAAGGCATTCCAGGGACTGCCCCAGAGCCTATCACACTTTAGTGAGGGCTTCCAGACAAAAGGCCCCTTGTTCTTTAAAAGAAGCCTCCTGGTGAAGTGGCTCTGAGAGTGTTCGATCATAACAGCCCAAGTCTTGCAAAAATGGACACCTTCTGTTCATTAATAACCATTTGTATATGTTCACAACAGGAAAATATCACAAACCAGATTAGAATGTCATGACAGATGTGTTATTTCAAGAACTTCTTCTATTCCAGTTTTTCTATAAAATGTCAGCAAGTGTCTTAAGTAAATCTCCACATTTATGCATATAGAAATACAGTCTTGGGTGGGATTCAGGTTATCCAACTGCCAGAAAGGCTGTTAATAGGAGGACTCTTTATTCAGGTCTCTAATCTCTGGGATAGTTACGAAATCTTTTTCTCCACTATTTGTAAATGGTTCCAAACCACAAAATACCCTTGCGTCACAATGGAAGACTGTGCCAGATGTTTTCACCATTCTGCTCAGCTATCATAGGCAAATTTTCTCAGCACGAATTAAGAAACTAGACTCCATCAGAAGATGGAAACATACTTTCAACAATCTTTAATTCAAAAACCTGGGATTTGATTTTACACGTGCCTTCATCCAAGTAACTATATTTATTTGGGCTTTAGCCAAGGGCAGCACAGTACATGGTAAACAAAAGAAAGATGACTGACATATGGTTGCTGGTCTTGAGTGGTTCCAATTTCAAGATATGGGACAGGTACATTATCACATCATAAATCAGCAAGATTGAGATGACAGACAAAATTTCCAGGCCAACAAAAATAAAATAGCAATCTGACAATATGGCCAAGAGACAGAATTTTAGTGGTATAATTTGAACTTCTGTATGAAGCTACATCTGAAGACCTCTCTATTCTATTCAGTAATTTCTCTCCAAAATACTTTGTTTTGTTAATCTGTTTTGAGGCAAGTGTGTGTGTGCGTGTGTGTGTGTGTGTGTGTGTGTGTGTGTGTGTGTGTTTGCTGGTAAAGATCTTTTAGTAGAGAGTAAAAATGTAAGATACAAATGCAAGGAGTTGATGCTTAAAGGCCTTCAACACAAGAGGCAATGGAACTGAAGGACAGCGGTGTCTATAATGACTAAGGCTTAGTGCGTGATTAGATGTGAGAGTAAATACATCTGTTTGGTTTCTGCCCTGATGATGGATGCCCAGTGTGAGGTAGCGCTGACCATGTGCACTCTGAGGTTTGCCGAAGTCGATCTGATCCAAGCTCTGTGTGCACAGACCACATAGAACATGCTGCTCCTTCATCTGGAGTAAAACACAGTCGATGAGGCCAGTTGAACTTGGCACCACAGTAAAAGAAGGGTGATTCTCGGTATTTAGCCTCCATGCCCACTGCTGCTGAGAATGGGTTGAAATCTAAGTCCTCCTCTTTGAAGCTGATCTCTGCCTATAACACTGAGCATGACAGTAATTCAATCTGCAATTCCCAGAGGTCTAAGGGGCAATAGCTTCAGAGACATGATGTAACTAGAGCCAGAGTCTGCAGCTGAAAAACAATTCCAACATTTCAATTTAAATGTTCAGGCCAAATCTAGGAAGATTTTTCTCTTGTAATGGCATGAGGAAAGCAAGGAAACTCAAAAGCAGTACAACATGTACAAATCTCTGAATTCAATATTTAGCATACATGTGTACGCTCACTCAGATGAAGTGTTATTTCAGTACTAATCCCTTGGAGGAAGAACATATCTTAAAAACATCATTTTGCAATTGAGTATAACAGTCTTTAAATTATGGTATACTAAAATCACAAAATAGCCTTTTTCTTTTCTTTTTTTCAGGCATAAGCTAAGGTTTTATTTATTCAGGATTCCCATAATAGAGTAATAATTTCTTAAGTGGCAAATAGGATTAGACATAATTAAGAAGCAAAATATCATAAAAATATATTGTAGTGACTTAAAAATTATCTGGGGATACATCAAACTAGGAGTTAATAAGTGGAACTTGTAAACAGCTACAAAAATTAAATGTTTAAAAAACACAATTCTACTAATCAATAAAAGGGCTAATAAAGTAAATAGGTTACAGATTTAAAAAGACAATCCGCTAATAAGTATCGTTTTTAAAAACTGTATTCAACCTCCTTTGCAGTTTGAGAAATTATAATTAAAACTACTTTGGGAATTTACCCAACCCCACTCATATGGTTGTCACTGAGGAAATAATGACAACAAATTCTAGCAAGGATGTTGGGAAAACAGAAATCTAGACACTGTTGTTACACTGTAAACCAGTATACTGAGCTTTCTCAGTACATATAAACATCGATATCAATACTGCATTGTGTGATGCTTTACTCTTTTGACTTTTTTTTTTTGAGGAGGGGTTCAATCTGAAGATCCCAAAAGCAAAACAGTCAGCCACTGGCTCTTACCTCGACCTTTATAATATAATAACAAATATTATTAATAAATAATAGCCTTTTTCTTAGCCAACATTTCTGTTTTTAGATTTTTATCTTAAAGATACATATATATGTATATATGTACATACATATACCTAGAAACAAAAATATATACCATATATTTGTATATAATGTGTGTATCCAATAGAGTTTCATTTAGTTCAGGGGAACCTCATATTTGCCTTGCAGCTGATAATGATCTCAGATCTTCCTGTCTCCACCTCCTGAGTGCTAAGACTATAGGTATGAAATGCCATTCTTAGATTATTCAGTATGGGTGGTCAATGCAGTGATATAGGTATATTAGTTCAGAGAAGAACAACATAAATGCTTGAGATGCTCATGTCGATATCCTATACAATATCAAGTCTATTGAGGAAAAATTTTCACAGTAACAAGATGAAAACGAATCCTATAATGCTACAAACAAGTATGTAGAAATATGTATTAAAATTAGTGTAGAAGTACAGGAAGTGGTTGTAGTAAATTTTGAAAATGAAGCAGTATACAAACATAAGTATGTGTCACATGCCCTAAATCTATCCGTTCAGACAAAGAGATCTTTGTAAGGAGACAAGGCAAGGCTTGTGCTGAATTTGTGAATAAGCCCGAAGGACAAAAGGAGACCTCAGAGAAATGCTGTTTGGACAACAAACAGCTAATCCCAGTTAAGTACATTTTAAATGTGAGTGGTAAACCTGGCCAACCTTTTAAAAAGACATAAGTAAGTCATGGTCTCAGGGAATCAATTAGTCCTTAAAATTATATACTTCACCTTGAGATGAAACTTTTATAATTAATCAAATTCACAAAAATAAGGAAGTTCTGTTCCTCAGAAGACACCTAGAAATCCTAGCTATAGTTTGTGAAGAAAGGACATAACTTGGCAGATGGTGAGTGTGTAAATGAGTGTGTAAACTATGTAAGGAAACAACAGGTGGGCAAAATCAGTAAAGACAAAAGAAAAATTCTCAAACTCATGAATAATCAAGTCATTTCAAATTAAATGCACATCTATTATGACTAAGTGGAAGAGTTTGGGGAAGAACAGGAAAAAAGGTGAACACACACACACAAAAAAAAATGGTTCTGCAAACGCCCTCAAGCAGCATGGATTGTCCAGATGTTCTTAGAAGCAAGCGATGAAACTGGAAAGCAGACCACTTAAGGAATAATAATTACTGTTAGTACAAGGAATGAAGCTAAAGTTCTGGAGGGCTAGAAAATTGAGGTGCAGAAAAAATTCCCACCTTCTCTGGTGAAGAGGAAATGCTGTAGCCGTCAGCATTTGCTCGGAGCAATGTCTGTGAGCAGTCAGTGAGAAAAGTCAAGGAAAAGTATGTTCAGTCGTAGGCAATCACGCCGTTGCTGTCACAGATGATGGTCATGATGCATTCTGATGGAAAGTAGGGGTCTCTCCATCACACAGCGGGCTTACGGGCAGGAGGATGCCAGGTTAGCCAAACTTATAGAGATATGAGGATGATGAGTCCAGGGTAGTAATGGGAAAGTGATGCATTAAAGATGTGTGCTTGGAAGAAACCTCGTCAAAATTCTCCAGGGCTTTCTACTCTTCAACTGAACTGTGGGAATTATGTAAAGATCCTTCCCTTTCACAGATTAGAAAAAAGTAATATTTTGTAGTCACTGAGCCTTCTACTTGTTTATTTATTTGGAATACGAGAAAAGAATTTGGAATGACAACATATGATTATAATCATAGAAAAACTAACTTTAACCTAAGGCAAAAAATAAAACAAAAAGGAACCTATAAAAGTGAACCTGTACCAAAGCAAGAATGCTGTGAAGAAGTTGTGGCTATAGTCCCTGCTTCACAAGGCAAAATAGCATTCATTTTCTGGGAAGTATTCTTGAACATTAACCAAAAAAGTAACTTCAATTCTCTTCCTTCAGAGGTTTTTCCATACTTTGGAGTTGGAAGTCTGTGGTGATAATTAAAAACTATAACTGTAAATTAAAATAGAAATTCTTTGTGTTGGATGTTCTGCTGGAGATTCTGGCCCACATCAGGGTGAGCCACCTATCTGCCAGCTGAAGACTGAACTATGACCCACAGATTTGGAAGCAATGACCCATTAGCAATCTATCAAATAGATATGTCATAGTTAGGGTTTCTATTGCTATGGTGAAGCACACTAACCCAAAGCAACTTGAGGAGGAAAGGGTTTCTTCCAGCTTATTCCTCCACACTCCACTATGCTCCATCACTGTTAGGAAGACAGGCAGACTCTGACGACATGACTAAGCCCATCAAACATTTCCAGTTCCTTCTGGACATGAAACAATTAGAAGTTGTTCCTACTTAGATCTTCAGATCAGTTAGAGAGGAATTATGCTCATAAGAACCACAACTGCCTCTCTGTGTCAGTGCAGTGTTCTACATTAGGCCACAATGATTTTATTTTTTTCGGTCTCCAAAATTCATTTTCTGCCTTTTGGAGGAAGACTTTAAGTGGCCTCTCTCTATGCGCTGATCAAGATAAAATAAATGTTCTTTTGGCATTATTAAAGGAAACCTCAAACTGAAACCATAAAGGAATGTTTCTATTAGAATCAACTGTTTGATGGACTTAAATAGTTATTAAAATAAAATAGTTTTATTTTGTCAGTTCCAATTGCCCTGCACTGGAGAACTCACTATTCTTTGTAGAGAGAGAGATCTATGCACACAGTGTTAATGGCCCTACATCACTATTTCGGCTACCAGCTGTTTCTTAGAAATTTGTAGTTTGGAGGAATTGAATTGTAGAAATTCCTTCATATTTTGGAAAACAAAACAAACAAAAATGCTATTACTAAATGCACTTGCCAGAATCCTTTGAGGACTTTGAAATATGGACACCAACTTCTTTGTAGAGTTTGTACTTTTCATAGATCATTTTAGTAGACTGTAGGTGTTTACAAGTAAATGACCTTTGCACCTAAGAAACTGATCTTCCTAGAGAAACATGCATGAATACCTTGCTGCAATTATTGAGGGAAAAGCATTTTCTAGAAGTATTTCCAATTGGTTGAGAGACAATTTTTGAAATCTGGGTTAAAAAATAACCATGATTTGATCACCCAAGAAGAACTGTTCTCATGTCCACACAATCTTTGTTTTGAGAATGCTTAAAACACACGTGCTGAACTGTTCTACACTGTGAGCTACTGTAGCCTCCCTTCAGGAAAAAAAAATGAATTCCAGTAGTCAGGATTCTGTGCAAATCCTTTTAATAAGTAATCAGGATAGTTTACAGACATTTTGAATTAACATCCACTTTGGGTTTAGCCTTTGAAGGAAGGGAAACTTTCTCTTTAGTAAACATTCAGAAACAACAAGAAAAATGCTCAAAAACTGGCCCTATGGATGATCCTGGAAGTGTTGCCCAGGTTATTGTCGACAAACATTTCAGATGGGATCAAAATCAGATCTCCATAGGACATCTGTTGCTGGCTCCACTTGAAAGTATCAAAGAATATTCACTTATAAAGTCGAAGCATGTTCCTTAAGCCTTCTCTGTCCCTGTGTTGTGAAGTTTGGTATCCTGTAAAGATTCATGCATTGATTGTAATAGACCTGGCTTGTTCTAAAAATGATTTCTTGAAATGGAATCTGTAAATTCTAAAATGGTGGAATTTTTAATTATAAAATTAGACCATTTGAAATAGTCTGTTGAATAGCTTTTCCTACATTCACAATGCCATGCACCACTGCACTTACCTAGCAGGAAAATATTCCTTATAGCTCAAAGTAAACCTCCTATTCATGTGAGTCTCCCCTCTCCCCTGACAGCTAACCTGTTTCCCCTTTCCTGATTCCAAACATGAGAGTTCTGACAAGGGCTTTTGCTGCTTTTGACAGCACCTGAAACTACCCCTTTGCTCCTGTGTCCATCAGCATTAAGTTGATTCCAGAGCTAAGGGCACTGACTCTCTTTGTAGTCACTAAGCTGCCAGTGCCTCTCTGTTGCCTGTCTGTTATTTTATCTACCTGGATGCTCTATCACCCATCATGGCTGTGCCCTATCTCTGTAGCTGTGAGTGGTACACCGCAGCCTTCAGATACGATACTGCACTTCAGAGTTCTCCTGCCCCTAAGCTTCTATGAGGTAACGTGTCTGTCTCTTCCTTTTCTCGTTCTCTTTATCACAGGAGGAACAAGGATAAATTCAGTAGTCCTTGAATTTCTCTGTCCATATAAAGAAAAATGAAACTTAATTAATGGTTTTTCACTTATTAATATCACTATACTCAGTCCCTACCAGCATGATCAAAGACTAATGTTCAGAAGAGAAGAGGTTGAGTCAGAAGCAGATATCTGTAGCAATTGTTGGGATGTGTTCAAACTAAACTCTCATCCCTAACAACTAATGCAGTCAGCCACAAATTTATTTGGTGCTTCCATTTACACTAACCGAGTTTATTGACTGAGATCTTAACCCCTCTTGCAAAAGTGCTCCTGATGAGCAATAATCATTTTCTGCAGACACATTCAACGATGTCTAAGTAATAGTGGAGTTTTATCTTGGATTAGCTTAATTTGAAACTCTAAACAACAACATGAAACTTAATTTTGAAGCAAATAAGATTAACATAACTTTTGACATGAAGTTAATCAGGAGGGTCTGTAAAAAGGAAAGAGGTGAGGGGGAAAAGGCTATAATTAGGAAACACATTTCCAAAAAAGAACATCTATAAATATTTTTTAAAAAATCTATAATGGAAGAGAGGAAGAAAATTCCCAGAAATTGATTGCTATTCATAAGAAAAAGCTTCTTAAAACTTGCAAGTCTAAAAATTAAGAAATCATCAAAGCATAGCAGTTTTATGAGCCAATCGGGTGTTCTTTAAGTGATTGTGCTCTTTCTTTTCTGATTAAAGGAATAATTTCCATTTCTTTCATTAGAGAAGGCTAGATGACATGAGAATTTAATTCAGGCTAGACACTTCACAGCCGAAAATTCAAAGAGTGATAAATATGCAACTGGTCCAATAAGGAATTGGACAAAACTCCAAAAGTCAAAAGGACAGAGTAATCTGAAATCTTAGAGAAAATCAAGCCATTCCTGCCCTTCAGGGGTTTCAACCTTATGGTCTAAGGTTTGAGCAGTCAAGAAAGGGGCATAGTAAGGCTTGGAGAGGAGGGAAGACTGAGACCCACACCTTTTAATGACTTCTACCCACTCAAGAATGTAATAGAAAAACATGGTCTCTGAATGACTGGATAGGGGCATGGTCATAGCCTCAGCCAGAACTGGATGGAAAAAGATTCTTCCTTTCTTGACATTTGATAAACAGAGATAAATTGCCTTTGCCATTGTTCCTGGTGTTCCAGTACTGAGAGTTAGCACTGTGGTAACTCCCAAATGCCAAGAAAGGGTATCAGGAAGTTGCAGATGAAATGTTCCTCCTTCCTGTACAGTCAACCAGCAACAGATATAATTTCAAAGTTTATGTGTAGTTCTGATAGAGTGTAAGTTGAAAACACTTAGAAAATCTCAGTTCCATTCTCTTGTCCCCCATATGGAGATCTGTGTGAAAGTGTTTAGTCTTCTGCAGTTCCCTAAAACATCTTTAGATGTGTTATTTAAACAAATGAGCCTTTAAAGACATTCAGACTTTGGAAGTGGCTGCTGCTGTGGCTTGGGAAACATATCCTTTTCTAAATGAACCTGCATCAGCTTTGCCAAGACCTCTATTTAAACAAAAACTTTAGTCAGTTTTCATTAATGTCAGTCCAGAGGAGAACTTCAGACTTTCTTCTTTACCATTTATGCATAAAGATGTAATACATCCCACAGTTCTCCCGAATTCTTTAGTTAAATGTGACATTATTTGTCTTACTTAAAACTAGTATCAAATACAACATAATAAATTACTGAAAATCTATAGAAATGTGTAGAAAGTGCAGTAAGACACAATCGATGATATGAGAGGCAGGTTGATGAGAACTGAATAGAGCGGAGCCAAGCTAGAAGTTTGATAATTTAATCAGCAGGCAGAGCCAGGGCAGGGTGACAGGAGGCTTTAAAACAGATTGAGTTCAGATTGAGAAGTTCTCACAATTAATGAAATGAAAAACTAAGAAATCTGCAAAACTAGCAAACGTCATGAAACTCAGATTTAAGTATCAAAATAAAAACATAAAGGAAGAAAATTACTCACTAGAGACATGATGGTAAAATAATAATAACCTGAAAAGCATAGAAGAAAGGAGTATTTGCGAATGACTGAGAAAAAAAAATCAAACTAACAATACAAATTATCACTTACTCAGATATTTTAGTACATAAAATTCCAGAGTTTCTGGTTCTGATAATGGAAGAACCAATCATCTGGACTGGTTCCTCCACTGAAGAAGAAGTAATCAAAAGGAAAAAGTAGCTAAAATACTTATATATAAACAAATCTCCTAGGTCTATGAAGTGTTCAAATTAGATAGCGACATATCAGCAGGTCAGAATCTACAGCCTCACAGACCTCTTAAGAGGAGTTTCAGGTTTGGGGTTCCAACTCTCAGGACATCTTTTGATTTCAGAAGGTGTATCTGAGGATCTATCAGGCCACACTGCAAACTTACTACCTCCTGGTACTTATCCCACAGTATGCAGAGAGTACAGGGTAGTCCTGCTGTGTGTCTTCTATTTTGACCCCAGAATACAGGGGCGCACAGCTGTCTGAAAACACTGAAGATACAGGAGGAGCACATCATCTTAGGTTTCTGCTTGCTTCCACAAACACACTTTCAAGCTAAGTTCCTATTTTATTTTTGCAAAGAGGAAAAGAAAACACTAGCATAACCTTCAGAAAATTACAGAAAATACAAACACATATGGTTGGAATTATCAGAAACAACCTTTAAAATCCTAATGTTAAAAAGACAATGGCAAATTTTAGGAATATTCCTGGGAATTTAAAATTCATAGCAATATTTTCT
Organism: Bramus lutescens; assembly: GCA_001685075.1. NCBI lineage: Eukaryota > Metazoa > Chordata > Mammalia > Rodentia > Cricetidae > Bramus > Bramus lutescens. The sequence goes on from LOEQ01004029.1 coordinate 83,677, forward strand.
TAACTAAAAATGATCTCTTGTAAAAACTTCAGGGAATATATTTCTTATTACAATGTGAACACTAGAAAGCAGAATTGATAAGCTAGTGGGGGAAGAAAATATATCCAGAATGAAACATAAGTTGAAAAATAACAAAAAATGTAGGAAACAGAATAAATGACTAATAAAACACAGTAGTATATTCTAAGACAAAACAGGAATTGCAAAAGGAATAGAGACAAAGTACAGAAGCTCTGAAAAAGTTTCTCTACAGGAGTGGATTAAGGACTCAGACTTAAGAAACACTGTATCCTTGACGCAGGACAAAAATCCAAAGAAATCCAATTCCATGGACATCTCAGTTCAGCTTACAAAACAAGTAAGGGAAAGAGTAAAGAGAACACATAAGAAGGAGACAATGCAATAGGCAGAATTCTTTTAAAAGACCAAGCCATTCGTTTGGCAGCAAAGGGAACAAAATGGCCGTTGGATGGTTATGTTTAATGTTCCCAATTGGCTGCCAAGCTAGTTACTTATTCACAAAGCAAGATATTGGGGAGAATGGGCACATAAAAGGGGAGAAAGGGAAGCTGAAAGGAAAGAAAAAAGAAGGCAAAACAAATCTAGACAAAGCTATTGGCATGGAAAAATTTCATTTTGACAATATATAAAAATTCCTAATAAATTTCAGCAATCAAGATATTAAAGTACAATAAAGGATATTTGTTTATAATGAAGTATAATTCTTCTTAGAAAAAAGATTAGTTAGATTTTTGATTAACGTGACTCACTGTGTAGTTATATAACTATATGAAGGACAAACACTTGGATACATTTGTAATACATTCTTGAGTGAAAAAAGAGAATTAAGAGTGGGAACACCCCGCCAATTATCAGTCAGAATTGAAACGATGAAAGACTAAGGCTTTTTCTATAATCAGAAACATGTTAATTTTAGCCTTAAATCAATTCTATTCAATGTTTTACTGAACAATGTGATCAGGAAATTAAATGAAATAAAAGGATCTTCAATGGGAAAGGGAAAAAATAAAGAATTTCTATTGATCAGTTGAAGGACATTTAGGTTGTTTCTATTTCCTAGCTATTGTGAATAGCGCTAAGCAAGTATCTGTGGAGTAGGATGTCAAGTTCTTTGAGCATATGCCAAAGTGAGGTGTAGCTGGGTCATATGGTTAATTTATTTTAGGCTTTCAAGCATTCTCTAACGAATTCCGGAATGACTGAACCAATTTGTGGTGTGGGAAGTCCTTCTGTATATGACTAATGAATAAATAAGCTGCTTGGGGCTAGAACAGAGCAGAATAGAGCAAGGTGGGCATTCCAAGCAGAGATTGAGGAGAAAAGAAGATGGAGTTAGAGACATGCCATGTAGCTGCTGAAGGAGAAAAACCCTTTACTGATAGGCAACAGTATTGTGGTGATACACAGATGAATAGAAATGGGTTAATTTAAGATATAAGAGTTAGCCAGGAATATGCCTAAGCTATTGGCAAACAGTATCATAATTAATATAGCTTCTTTGTGATTATTTGGGTCTGGGTGGCTGGGATATGAACGAACAGTCTCCAACTACAAACTTGCATTCTCACCAACAGCGAATGAGGGTTCTCCTTTACTTACAACCTTGTCAGTATTTGTTGTCAATTGTCTTTATCTTTGGGATTCTGACCTGGATAAGACAAAAATCACAAAGTGTTTTCACTTTCTAAGAAAAATTAGCCCTTTCTGAGTTATTTCTTAGCCATTTTGCTTTTGAGAATTCTGGTTAGATCTGCGGGCATTTTTTTAAAAGGTCTTTTATTATTTTTTATTTCTTTATATATTCTAGATATCAACATATCAAGTCCCTGTGATATATATATATATATATATATATAAAACTGTCTAAGACTCTTTCCCACTCTGTGGGCTTCCTTTTTGCTTGGTTGATTATTTCCTTTGTTTTATAGGGTTTTAAGTTTTATGATGCTCCACTTTTAGTTGTTGGCCTTAATTCCTGAGCAACTGTAGTCCTATTCTGAGAGACCTTTTCTACATCAATATTTTGTAGAGTACCAACTATATGTAGTAGTTTCAGTGCTTACGTTTCACAATGACATATTTGATCCATTTGGAATTATTATTTGTGCAAAGTGATAGACATAGGTCTAATTTCTTTCTTTTGCATTTGGACATCCAGTTTTCTGGCCATCTTCTCCAGTGTATATTTTTAAAATCTCTGTCAAATATCAGACAGCTATGGATTTGCACACTCAAGCTTGTGAGCTTAATTTTGATCTACTGATCTATATGTCTGATTGTTCCAGTACCACATTGCTTTTATTATCATAGCATTACTATATTGCAATAGTTTGTAGTATATTGAAACCTAATATAATTTATCCAGCATTGTTCTCTGCATTCAATATTGCTTTGGCTATCTAGGTACTTTAGTGGGTCCATAATGAATTTTAGAATTGTTTTTAATTTTTGTGGTTTGTTTTTTGGTGTGTGTTAAGAATATTACAGAGATTTTGATTTTGATTGCACTGAATCTGTAAATTGTCTGGAGTAGGATCTTCATTTTCTAAATACTAATTCTAACAACCTGTGAAGAGAGGCAGTGTCCCCATCTTCAAGTGTCTTCCTCAGTCCCTTTCTTTAAAGATCCCAAGTCTTCATTGAAGAGGACTCTCTGAATATGAACAGGATTCTCAAAAGGAAAATTTAAAAGAGACTAAGAAAGAGCTCAGGCAGTGCTCATCTTTCTCAGTGATTAGGGAAATGCAATAGAAAACAGTGAAATTTCATTTCATGTCAACCAGGTCATTACTAACAACAAATGCTGACAAGGAACTAGAGACCCCCATTCTCTGTTGTTGAGAGTGCAAACTGATGCAGAACTCTGGAATTCACTGGAGAATTTTCAGAAAACTAGGCTAGGCCCTGGATATTTTGGAGGCTATTGTGAATGAGAGTGTATCTATGATTTCTTACACAGCATGTTTGGTAATTAGTATAGAGAAAAGTTACTGATAATTTCTTACAAATTGATGTTGTATCCCACTGCTTTGCTAGAATTGTTGGAAAATTCTAGAAATCTTCAAGTAGAATTTTTGGAATGTGTTTTATAGACTATCGTATCACCCACAAACAGAAATAATTTGACTTTTTATTCTCTTCTTGGTCTTCCTGTAATTTCCTTCTACCATTTTATTGCTTTAGCTAAGCCTTCAGGTGCTGTATTAAAGGACCAGGGCCAGTCACATTTCGTCACTCCTGATTTAAATAGAATAACTTCTGCTTTTCTCCATTCAGGATGATTTGACTGTAAGTTTGTCACATGTAGCCTTTAATTATATTGCGGCATATTCATCTAGTATTATTCTTTCTAGGACTTTTATCATAAAACTACATTGGATTTTGTCAAAGGCGTTTTCTCCATCTAATGAAATGATAATATGAGGCTTTACTTTAAGTCCATTCCAATGATTTATTACATTTGTCAGTTTATGTGTATTAAAACATCCTTTTATGTCCTATGATGTCTTAGATTGCTATAGGGAAGCATATTACTTTAAAAACCTAGTAAAAATATAAATAACATATATCCATGTACATATATATGATGTGGGATATCCTTTTGTATATGTGTTGCTTTCATTGGTTGATAAATTAATCTGTTTCAACCAATGGGCTTAGCAAAGTAAAGCTAAATGGGAAGTCCAAACAAAGAAAAAGAGAGAGAGAGTGGGCAGAGTTGAGGAGACACCATGTAGTGGCCAAAGGAGTAACATGCCTCACAGATAAGCTACAGCCTTGTGGCAATACACAGATTAATAGAAATGGGTTAATTGAATAGCCAGTAATAAGCTTAAGATAATGGTCAAACAGTTGTAACTGATAATAAGCCTCAAAGTGGTTATTTCATTAGCAAAATGCCAGAACTAGTGAGGGGGACCCTGTGGATATAGAGAAACCAGTCCAGTGGGACTAGGTGAGATGAAGTCAAGCCTTCTGTCTACATATATACATATTTTATATTATAAACTATATAAAAATAATAAATAGAGTTCTTCTTCATAGGGTAATAATGACCCCCAAGAGCCATGGACTGATCATATAACAAAAGCCCCTGTACTAAGCATGGGAATCCTCTCTTTGAGTTGTTGTTCAGAGGGATCCAGGAGACTCCAAAACAATAGAGATTTTGCTGTTGCTCTTGGATACCACCAATAACTTGAATATGAAATTCTATTAGAAAAGAAATCACACGTTTTGAACACAAGAATCAAGTTGAAATTAACCCAGAAGCCTCTGCCCTCAGACTAGCTTTCATAGTATGTGAAAGTAAATGTATGCAAGCTGCCGAGGGAGAAAAGCAATTGATAGATCTATCCAGATCTAAAGCCTCTGAACTACAATGACCAACATGGCAAGATATTCCTCATAGTTCAATACTGGTATCTTTATCTTGAGGCTAAGAGCTGTATGGCTGGACTTAAACTCCTTTAAAGAGGAGAGAAATCATGCCTGGTCCTGTAAATCCAGCCAAGTAACCATGAATATAGAAGTCATAGACCCTAGAGGAGAACCCACTATTACCATTTTCCTAAACCAACATATTTTTAACTGTATTCTAAATACTTTTCCTCAGAGATGAGTGCAGCTCTCACCCCTCATCAAAAAACTTTTTTTTTTGCGATAAATGGAGACGATTGCAGAAATCTGAAAGTAGTCAAAATGAAGAGGACAGCAGACCATGGGGAGAAAATGATTTGAGTACAGGATTCATGTATGAAATTCTTAAAGAGTAAGTAAGGTGAATAGTAACTAACTTAATAATAGTATAATTTATATTGGTCTAGAGAGTGCAATTCAAAGTGCAATAAGAATTTACAATGACAACTCTAACATACAAAATGAACTTACAAACATCCAAGTTAAGGGGTAAAAACCATTACATTCTTTGAAAAGTATAGGAATGGAATTTAAAACTTCCTATGAGTATGTTAAATGTTTAGGTCAATCACTAAAATCTATTTCTCCTGTTTGAGTACTAAAGAAGTCTGACCCTGATTAGCTTCCGAGATCAGACAAGATTGGGTATGTTCATGGTGGGATGGCCATAGGCTAAATGTTTTTCATTCAAGCTAGAGCAGGATCAAAAAGATGGAAGTGATATTGAAAGGATAACAGCCGATATCCTTTTCTGACTTCTGCATGCATATACTCATGGGCTAGAGCTAGAAGACCAGCACACACGTGCTCATAAACTACACACACACACACACACACACACACACACACGGAGTGGGAGGGGGAAGCAATACATATGCCATAGGCATAAATAAGATTAAGTAGAGAGCAGGACTTGGTGGCTGCATCTCCAGTAACCATTCTTTCTTTGAAAATACCATGTGTATGAGCCTGAAACTCGGGGTTATGGACAGTTTTAACCTTCCCTTGACATTAGATGTGGACATGTGAGTGGATTCTTGTCTGCTAACTCCGAGTTCCAGGAAAGTATCAACACATAAATAACCATTTTTATTCCTTTTTATTTCTCATTCTAAGTCCTGCCACACGTGATGTGATAGGAGTTGTAAAAACCTTTGTTTATCAAGAAGTCAAGAGGCAAGTGTCCCTTGGAAATGCTGGGACAAGTTGGAAGATGTCTCTGTATGACTGTACTCTGACACTAGTTTCCAGAATCAAGATCAAACTTGTCTGAGAGGAAAAGAACCAATCTCCCATTTCCACTTGATGTGTTTATTTCGTGAAGTAGAATCTAAATCTAATGAATCAAAGACAAACAGAAAGCACAAAGTGCATCAGTAATCATGAGAGATATAAATGTATATCGAATACATATTAACCATAAGTTAAATATAATTATGCCATAAAGGCAGAAACAACTCAGATTCAGGGCTCTCCAATGACATGTTATTTAAACCCAGATCTAAAACAGAACATTGTAGGTTGAAAATAACCAATTTTTATTCATTAAATAAACTGGTTTTTCAGGAAAAACAAACAAGAACTCATCAATGCTGGAGCTTAGTTGCCTTGATTTGGTTATCAGAAGAAAGAAGAAATCAAGGAAAAAGAAAAGCCTGAAAAATGAAGGTTTTTTTGGGAATATGGAAATGTAAAGTGAAAGAGAAGGTGGGTTCGTGAGAGCAGACTGAAAGAGCGGAAGTCCATGGCAGTGCGGCCTTGCAGTTGCTCTCAACCGGATTCCTCAGGAACACTGGCTGTTTTGCAAGTGTCATGGCCCCATCCCAAAGTCTCTGATTTAGCAGCTTTGTGCAGGAAAGATTTCCAGATGATTTGAAAGGGGTCACCATTCGGAGAGCCTCTACTTTGCCCTCAGTGGTTGGCTGTCTCATGAGGAAAGGGGGCAAGAGCTGCTGCTGCAATCCCACCTATGCAAGATGCTTCAGATGCAGCCTCGTACCTGAGCTCAAACCAAGCCCAGAAGGGGAGAACATGTTGTTTCTCATTTGACTCAGTGATCTCAATGTACCACACAAACTAAAAATCACTCTTCAGCCTTTCCCAATACAAAAATCTGGGTTCTTTGGGTAGATGTCTCTAAGGTGTGAGAAGGTGTACAGAACACATAAAAAATAAATAAATAAATAGCCCACAAGCTTGCAAATGTCGCTGCAAGAGTTGGTATAATATTGTGCTTAGGAAGCCAACATCCAGCCAAGGTGTAAAACCACAACCTGGGTGGCCATTGGAACTGTGGTCACAGATCTAGATATGTCTGAAAAATTTCTAACGTGAGAACACATTTAAGCAAGCAAAAGGTGATTTTATAGCTAATAGCTTTCACAAATATCATGTGTTCTATTTTGCTTCTGCATAAAATAAATATGCATTTATGTTCTAACTGGAACTGCAAGATTGTCAAGAAGCCTACCTGCTGAAGAGCCTTTTGTTCCAAAGGACAGATAGAAAGCTCACCTGTATTTGAACACAAATATTTAGATATTAGCAAATAACTATGTTGACATGACATATAACTCTCACCCTGAGCAGAAAACAAGAGATTCTTCTTGAGCCAAATATGCATGTTATTGGCCCGGAAACACAGGCTCATGTTGCAACATCATGTATTAAAGTTACAGAACTGAAGTCATAGGTCAAGGCACTTTTCAGTCCCCACTTCAGTGGGGACAGCAGGAAGATGGGAGTCAGACATCAGGGAAATCTCTATTGCGGATCTTTGATGCTATTCTTTTATTTATTTGTTTGTTTGTTTGTTTGTTTGTTTGAGTTTTTGAGACAGGATTTCTCTGTAGCTTGGGAAACTGTCCTGGAACTAGATCTTCTGGACAAGGCTGGCCTCAAACTCGCAGAAATCTGCTTGCCTCTGTCTCCCGAGTGCTGGGATTAAAGGCGTGACCCACCACCACCCTGTTGATGCTGTTCTTGATGATGGTATTCTTAGCTTTTAGATCGATGGAGTTACTGGTTGTCTAAGTTAATATAGTCAGAAATACTGATGTTCATAAGAAAGAGCAGACACAAAGTGGGCGTAAACAGATATTTAAACACCAAAGTCAGAGGAAGATAATTTGGCTCTGCATCTGCAACATTCCAACTGTCTTTAATATATAATTATGAAATTCTAAGCATTTGTAGAATTTTGAATGTAGATATGGTGTCTGGGAACCTCAGTCCATAGTTCTCCCTGTTGTTCAAGTATCATATTATGTACATTTGGAGGCCAAGCATTGTTTAATGCACTTCAGTAGGCAGAAGAGTTCTCCCTTAGATCCAAAGCTGAGTAGATAGAAGAGCAATCTTAAGGAAAGGAAATAACTGGTAAATAATTGAAGACATATTTAACCAGCAAGCACTAGCTCTTAAGGTATGAATGCCATGGGTATTGTCATGGAAGGTATATTGTTTTTGTAAAGTTGGAATTTAAGGATTCTGATGTAGGAGGGTCATCTGTCTATGTTTTACTTTCATTGGTTAATAAAGA